>WOVY01009786.1:600000-775624 GCA_013436015.1 Rhipicephalus annulatus | reverse complement strand
CAAAAGATAGCGCCTTAAGCAATCTTTTTGTGAGCACAAAAAGGGGGACCGTCGAATTGTGATATTGGAGCTGCTAGTAGTTAAGCTTGCGGATTAAGTTATTGAACTCTGCGAATGTTTGAGCGTTTCGCAAATATTTTATGACAAAAATTTTCATCAGTGCCACCACTGGAGCAATAGTTTTCAGCTGAAGAATGAGTCAACTAACTAAGGGGCCGCAGTGTAGCGTAGAAGCACAGAAGTTCCTTGGCATGTTTTAGGTGCTAGAATCACTTTCTGACGCTCTTAGAAGAGACGTTTTGGTTAACGGGCAATTGCATTTCTTCTTATTCTACCAGATGCACCCGTCTGCGCTTCAATGCAGCGCAGCGTGCATCGTGCGGCTAAGAACAATGAGGTGCGCATCCAATGCTCGGTACGTGCCGAACCAGCCAACGTGACGTTCCAGTGGTCTTTGAACGCCTCATCGGGGCCACGCCGCGAGCTGGCCTGGGCGTCCGCTTCTGGCAACGAAGGCCTGGCCAGTAGCCTGCTGCTGTACGCACCTGAAAATGAATCAGACTATGGCACCATCAGCTGCTGGGCGCGCAACGCTGTGGGACCAGCCTCTGAGCCCTGCCTCTTCGAGATCTTGCCGTCGGGTAAGGCAAACTGTTCTTAATGAATGCTTTCGTTGGCTAGCGCACTTTTATGATGTCGTATAGATTGACCGTTTTCGACAGGGTAAGGAAAACTAATCGTTATTTTAAGATCACATAGTTTTTGTAAGCATTTTGAAGTTGTGCCGGTCCCTTCAGTGAAGCGTCGTGTTGCCACGCTCCTAATTCCCACTGACACAAACGTGAGTGAAAATTCAAGATGCCGCATACAAATTATTAATACTGCAACCACATGTGCGTTAAGTTGCCCAATCTGACTGCTTATAGCTTCAACTATCCCATTACACGAACAGCACAAAAGGTAGGCTAACGGCAACACAGAAGCTGAAGATAATAAAGGGGAAGGCACTTTTATTTTGCGTGCTGAAAGGCCGAAGCTATATTTAAAAAGAAAGTATTGTGGCAATCCGGATGGGATTTTATATGATGCAAGGGGTCCACCAATAATGCACCCATCACTGTAAAATAAATATAACTAAATAAATGTAAGCATATAAACTAAACGAATAAGAATGACGCAATGTTAGAAGCAGTAGTTGCAGCGAATGCTTTTTAGTCCGCAAAAATGGCTATACAGCATCACTGTCATTTCGCGATAAAGCTTCAGTCTTCGCCGACTTGGCTCTCGTGCGTGCAGGACCGCCCCGTGCCCCGCAGAACTGCAGCGTGGTGCGCCAAGTTGCAGGCTCGCTGCGCGTTGAATGTGCAGCACCTCACGAGCCAGGCGTGCTCTACCAGCTGGAAGTACGCGAACGGGGACGTCGACTGGTGGCCAACCTGAGCTCGCTGTCCCCTTCCTTTTGGGTGGACGCTCTACCCCGGGAAGCCCGTGCACTATGCTCGTTTATGCCATCGGGGCAACGAGCGCTCGGCGCCTCTGAAGCTCACCGCCACGTGGCTCGCCAACGCTGCCCAGGGGTACTCGGAGACAGGTAAAAGAACGCTGCTGAGAACGTCATGCAAAAGGGCGTAGTTATTGCTAGAGACGTCATCATCTGCGAGTAGTAGCTTGGGCCAGCAACACTACGTATGTTTGCTTAGTCACTAAATATGGACGTAGTTCACGTGCGAGCGTCTCGACTTGGCTTGGAAAGACACGTGCCACAAGGTAACTAAATAAGTTGCATATATACTTGACCTTTCTTCACGTTTCTTTAAACGCGTCCGATGTGATACCAACTGAGCTGCCACGGTGGCTATCCCAATTCAACTCCCCCCTCCCCCCCATCCACTTTATGGGGTAATATCTCTGCATATCAGTGTGAGAGCGTCAGTCAGCACCACCAGTCGCCATGGCGGCGAGTGTGGAACACACTTTTGGTAGAGTATTGGCCACTTTGTTCGAAGGTTGCAGAATTCGGCCCTGCCCACGACAAGGTATATTTCGTGCTTTTTAAAGACGACAGTCTTTCTTGGGGACCTTCGACGCAAAAATTTTGGTCTGTGTATTCTGTACATTTCTCTGTTTGTCCACTCTTAACGGCACCGGGTACTTGGAACGGCCGACCCCATCCACAGCGCCCACCAATGTTGCTCAAGGTTTAGCGTTCATACTTGTGCAATTGTCAATAATAATCAATTATTGCGCAAGTCTCGGACATCATAGCAGCCCGTATATATTCTACATGTGCATATTTTACTAGAAAATGCATACATTAGTAATTCTTAAGACCGTAGCGCTCATCATGCTGCACTGACCATACAACGCTTGCACGGAACGGGGAGTGTTTCCAACGCTTTGATAAGACGAGATGGTACCCCGCCGCGGTGGTCTAGTGGCTAAGGTACTCGGCTGCTGACCCGCAGATCACGGGTTTGAATCCCAGCTGCAGCGGCTGCATTTCCGAAGGAGGCGGAAATATTGTAGGCCCGTGTGCTCAGATTTGGGTGCACGTTAAAGAACCCCAGGTGGTCGAAATCTCCGGAGCCCTCCACTACGGCGTCTCTCATAATCATATGGTGGTTTTGGGACGTTAGACCCCACATATCAATCAAGACGAGATGGCAGTGGCACCTACCCGTCGCTTTGCGTTCTTCACCTTATCACCTCTGATACGAACGCGCACACCTGTCTCAGAGCCACGCGCTTTGTTTTGCAAGAAGACAGCCAGGTGGCGCTCATGTCTCACGTGTGACGTGACTTGATGCACTCGTTCGCCTCCGCTGCATGCTCGAGGCACTCTAACGCAGCGCCTTCAAAATACCATTCACCGATTTTCTTGCTCAGAACATCAAATAATTGTTCACTCTCTCCACACGCAAAGCTATCGTCTTTCGAGGACATTTGCAGATTACATGCAGATGCGGGGCCAACTTTTCTTCTTGACATTTACATTATATTTACTAATAACATCTCGTATACTTTCCTCGTCAATTTCGCCAGTTAGTTCTCACTTATATTGTGCATAACAAATAATAACGACCCCTTAAAATGTCTACTCCCCCTCCCCCTAAGTGTCTTAGGCGTATTGCTTAGAGCGCATCAGTTTCGGTGTTGAGTGTTGCATGCTTCAGAGAAATGGCGGATAGAAACAGTGACTTTTTCATTCTGGGATGGGCATTTTTGTTTTAGCAACTCATAATTAATGAATATATTATATGGGTTAAACGTCCTAAAGCGGCCATATCATTATGAAAGATGCTGTAGTGGAGGACTCCGGAAATTTCGACTTTGTGGGGTTCTTTAATTTGGACCTAATTCTTAGCACATGCACCTCAAGCATTTTCACCTCCATGGGAAGTGCGGACGCCAGGGACAGGATTGAATCCCGTGACCTGTGGGTGAACAGCCGAGTGCCTTACCATTAGACCACCGCGGCGGGTGTTGTTAGTGACTGAACCATGTAGCTTTGTAGATAGAAGCAGCCACATCAAAGGTGGTGGGCTAATCGTATTGTGATATCGTGATGTATACATAATTCTTGTACTTGCCGAAGCGTAACAAGGTGATTTCATCTCTGAATGCTATTAGGTATTGACGAGCCTTACTTTGTGCTAGTAAACTAGTTGTGTAATAAAACTATTCTTCGTAACTTATACGTCAAACCACTTATAGTCTAGCTGGCATAAACAAGAGTTGAAAACGCCTTTTCACTTTTCAGTCCCCAAACCAACATGTCGGCTTGAAAGTAAATGCTAGTCTAAGTGTGTCAACTCTTATTAGTGACACTACAGGGCACAATGAAAAGCCTGGAGGCGCACAGGCGCAAAAAAAACATCATAAATGTGGCATGTCTGCTCTTTCACAACCGGGAAACAGCTCCAACGAACTCAGAAGCAATAGATGACGATGAAGCTCAGAGCAAGAAATTTTGCTTAGAAGGGAATATTTTCGATGATGCTCGGCTTATAACCTGAGTGATTTAGAAGACATGGGCGAAGATGAACCATTTACTTTGGTTGCGTATGAAAAAAGTCACAGCTTTGCCGCAAAGCGAAGCGATGAACGTGAAAGCAACAAATTCGAAACTCACGCCAAGCAGATAAAAGGTGCCCCGCGTTTCTCACGCACAGTGACGCACGAAACGTAATCACAGATACAGATGAACGTGAATAACTTATGACCAATGGTACAGAACCTGCAAAACGTGCATAGCCACTGGATACCTAGCTGTGTCTGAAGAAGCTGTCTCGGTGGCTATGTATACTCGTGCGCATGCTGTCAAGTGCAGTTCGATACTGTGGCAGGGACGACTACACAAAATTAGTTCCACCAAAAAGTTGAAGCAATGAATGTGATAGTGGCGAACTGCAATGTTCTACGAAGTGAGGCTGGCAGTCAACTCATTCAGATCCCATCTCATGTAACTCTCCAAAATGCTGGTCTAAGAGAACACGGCTGCTCCAGGCACACTCATGGCGCCGTTTTTTTTTCGTGTTGAGAGCGCAGCCAAAAAAAGTCCCCACCTGTGGAAGGGGGGGGGGGCACCAGGCGCGCGATGATTGTTGGCGCGATAGAGTGGCAACCACAAGCGCCTCCCTCCCCTCCCCCTTGTTCGCTCTCGAGGCGCAGACAGACGACCACAGCCGGAAAGGCGATGGTCACTCCGCAGACAGAGGAGGCTAGGGCATTCTTCCCCGTATATATACACATACATTTATACATACGAGAATGACAGGGGCAGCGGTGGCGACGGAAAAAAATCATTGGCAGATCCCACGTACAGTCGGAATCGATGATATGTGAAGCACGAATGAGGGAGGTTGATATGTCACTTTAAGATCAACACAACATGATGAAGCAGATGTAATTTATGCCTACATGATTTCCATGTCATGAATATCACATTTACGCCTGGCATCTGTGTTCGTCATTCATTCACCTCACGTAATCCCAAATTCGGTATGTGTAAATCTTGCGAAAGGGCTGAAATGAGTATAGCATGTAGTCATGCTTTACATGATATTAATGTCTTGATTATTGTGTTTTTACATATCGTTTACCTTCGTAGTTTATTCAAATCACGCAATACCGAATTCGGTACATGCGAAGCTAGCGAAACGGCCTCAAGAGCATCATGAGCGTGCTACGTAGTCATGTGCCTACATGACACGCGTGTCATGATCGTTATCTTTGCACTAGTGATATAGCTTCGTTTTCCATTCACGCCATGTAACACTAAATTTGGTATATTTGAAGCTAGCAAAATAGCCGCGAGCGCGCTATGAGTGTACCATGTAGTCATGTTTTACATGACAAGCATGCCATGATTGTCATGTTCGGATGAGTCATTTTCCTTTCTCATCTGTTCGCAACATGTCATACCAAATTCGGTATATGTGAAGTCGGCGAAACAGCTGCGAGCACACTATGAGGGTAGCATATAGCCATGTTTTATATGACACGTATGTAATAATCATCCTATTTCGACGTGTCATTTCTCTTCGTGATCTATTCTCGTCACGTAATACCAAATTTACTATATTTGATGCTAGAAAAATGACTGTGAACGCAATATGAGTGTAGCATGTAGTCATGTTTTATATGACACGAATGTCATGATTTTTATATTTGGACGCGTCATTTACCTTATTCGTCCTTTCGCGTCACCTTATACCAAATATGGTATATGGGAAGGTACCTAAATGGCCGCGGACGCATAATGAGCGTGGTATGTAGTTTAGTTCTATATGATACGCATGCCACGATTATCATGTTTGCACCAGACGCATACCTTCTTCATTCATTCACGTCACGTAACACAAAAATTGGCACATGTGAAATTAGTGAAATGGCCGCAAGCTCACTATGAGTGTGGCATGTAGTGACGTTTTACATGACACCCGTGTCATAATTATCATGTTTAGACGTGTCAATCACCTTGGTCGTTCGTTCGCGTCACGTTATACCAAGGGCGCTATAAGTGAAGCTAGTGAAATGGCCATGAGCGCATCATGAGCGTAGCATGTAGTCATGTTCTTACATGACACGCATGCCTTGATTACCATGTTTGGACCAGTAGTGTACCTTTGTTATTCATTCACGTCACGTAATACCAAATTTGGTATATGTCCAGTAGGCTTGAGAGCTGGCCCAGTTGGTAAGATATCATTTTACCATATGGTGTATAGCACCAATTCAAATGGGGCACAGAGAACAAGAAGAAAAACAACGCTCACTACACAAGCAACTAATTTTATTTCAGAAGCAGCACTTCATATGTATATATAACCCGAATCCCTAGTAACACAGAAAAGAACAACGAACATTAAATCATTGCCAAACAATGTTTTACGCACACTAAAGCGATGGTACACGGCATATACTTGGACAGCTTTAGATGATATGCTTTTTTGTGTCGCTAGGAATTTGGGTTATACATATGAAGTGCTGCTTCTATAATAAAATTAGTTGCGAGTGACGTGTTTCTTCTTGTCCTCTGTGTCCCCGTCAAATTTTTGCATTATATACACCACATATTAAATTGGTATATGTGAAGCTAGTGAAAGGACTGCGAGGGCATCATGAGCGTGGCGTGTAGTCATGATTTACATAACACACGTCATAATTTCCATGTTAGGACCTGTAACCTATGTCCGCTATGCAGTCATGTCAGATAGATAGATAGATAGATAGATAGATAGATAGATAGATAGAAAGATAGATAGGTAGATAGATAGATAGATAGATAGATAGATAGATAGATAGATAGATAGATAGATAGATAGATAGATAGATAGATAGATAGATAGACAAAATGCCCACGCGACCTCAACCGGAAAGTAGCACAGTCGACAGCCCCAGTGCTTGCCCAAGCTAAAACATCGAAAGATCACGTCCTTCTCAGCAGGCCTCAGAAACAGAACCAGTCAATGGTGACCGTGCCTCTGCATCAGTCATGCCATCGATTCTGCCAATGCTTTTCGCAGCACTTGAAGCAATTTCGTCTGCTCTACCGGAAACAAACAACCTACCAGAAGCAAATGAGCTGCTGCCTCTGGAAGCACTATTGTGTCAGGAATCCAGGTCAAACCTCCTGCAAGTAACATATTAAAAATGTGTCTGTATTCCAGCGGAATGCCAACATTCTTTAAAGACAGTGTGGTGATTTCTGTTAACTCCTTTTACAATGTAATTTCCCGAAACTTTGCGTTTAAAAGGCAGGAGTAAGTGACGAGTTCCGCCTCTCTAACTCGTATATAAGTCACGTCATCAAAGTGGTCCTTGCAAAGTCATCTCCGCGTCAGAAAGGATCTACCTTCTCACCAAGTTCACTCCAGCAATTCACTTTCGGGAATTCATCACTTGTGAAGTATTATTTGGTGAACAGTGCATAACAGTGATTTGTCTTAACTTACAACCTTCGAGCCGTATTGTGGTGGAAGAACTAGCAAATATCTTTAATACTTCTAATTCACATGTATTTGTGTGTAGAGACTTTAATGCGCCAAACTTAATCTGGGAGATTGATTGATGTAATGCACCTGCGAACGTTGTTGTGTGCCCCGCAGACAAATGCAATTTGGCTATTGTAAATGACGGCTCCATGACTTTTCTCCGCGGGTATAATTACTTGACTTTAATAGATTATACCCCGTGTTCCCAAAATCTAGTGAATAGTTTTGGATGAACAATGTATGGGAAAACACGTGAGAGGGATCATTTCCCCATCCTTTTAAATCATCCCTACTTGCGAAATAACAACATCAGGTGACAAACTGGAAAGCATTCCAGTACTGCCTAACAAACCCAATTAGTCAACTTACGAGAGTTGAAAGCTTTTCTGAAGTTTAGTAGGATAATGCGAACAAGTGTACAAAGTGCTGATTCCCAAAGACTATAGATGCTGCAATCGACGGAAAGTATGAACATCTAAGCGCCGTCACACGACGTTTCAAAAAGGCATACAAACGCAGTGGAAGTTTAGAAGCATACAAAAATGCACAGAAAATCCACAGTATAATGCACAGACGACTAGAAAATTTAGTCAAACGACGCTGGCGTGACGTTTGTGGTACGCTTTCTCCCCACACAGCTGTTCCGAGAATTTGGCTTCCGTTTCGGGCATTTAGTGACCCAGTATTACAGAGCTTTCCACTTCGTGCTCTGGCTGTAGCTTTGGACAAAGGGAAAGTTGTGGTTGCAGAGGAATTTTTTCAAGTTAGCAGTATGGCCGGTTCTTCACGATGTGCCCTATTTTTTACAAATTTGTTGCGTCATCTAACTAGAAAATTAATTCTTGCTATTGGGCCCAGCATCCTCAACTATTCCTTGTATTTACGTTAAGTGAGCTGCAATGTGCTATATCATCATGTCGTCAACAATCAGCCTCTGTACCTGACGCCACTACGTACAATATGCTAAGGAACCTTGGGCCAACAGAGACAACCATTTTTTTCGATATTTACAACAATCTAAGGACAAAAAATGGTACCCTAGCCTCTGAAGCTCGCTCGCATAATTTGGATCTTAGAACAGGCTAGCACGTTCTTGAGCAGTGAAGCCATTCGCCCAATCACTCTGACAAGTTCTTTATGTAAGGTAAGGGAAAACATGATTGATGCGCGACTTCAGTGATGGTGTAACAAACCCGTGTGTTGTCCAACTTTTTAACAAGCTTTGGAATACAAAGATGTACAATGTATGCAATACTAGATATAGTAACGTATGTGGAGCATGAACGCGCCTATGGTAGTTTGAGGATCGCAGTGTTTGTTCTTAGACATCAAAAGGGCATTTGACTCAGCCAGTCACACTCATGTTCTGCTGTGTATGTTGGAATTTGGACTGCCCGGGGGGTCTTTGCGGTGGATCTCTAAGTGTTTATCAGGTTGCAAAGTATTCATTCAGACCAGCGGATGAAAGAGTTCTGAGGGTAAGAATAATAATATGTGGGGTTTAATATCCCAAAACTACCATATGATTATGAGAAACGCCGTAGTGGAGGGCTCCGGAAATTTCGACCACCCGGGGTTCTTAAATGTGCGCTCAAGTCTGAGCACATGGACCTACAACACTTCCGCCTCCATCGGAAATGGAGCCGCCGCAGCCGGGATTTGATCCCGCGACCTGCGGGTCAGCAGCCGAGTACCTTAGCCACTAGACCACCGCGGCGGGGCTGCTGAGCGTGACGTAAGGGAGGGAGCGCCGTAAAGAAGCGTACTCAGCCCTTTTCTTTTCAACTGTGTTATGGCTGATTTAGCAAAAAGACTGCATTTTCGGTTGATATACTGTTTATATGCAGATAACTTCTGCAATTCGGCACCTTGGACTGATGTTCCGTTAATTCAGATGGCACCACTTGAGGACATGAGAATTATTAACCACTTTCTAAAGGAAAGAGGAATGTTTCGGTCGCACGCAAACACAGCAGTATTGCCTTTTACCCACAGGAAGTAAAAAAATTCAATCTCAACTTTGGAGGAGAACCACTAATGACTGTGACACAGCATCGGTTTGTCGGAGCAATACTTTATCGGCAGCTATCATGAGCAACTCAAAAACGACGTAATCAGCTAGTGAATATACTCCGCAGAATCGCTGGTACAACTATTGTCCCTATTCACAATGTTTTAATACAACAAAAAAACTGTATATTCTGCAGTGGTTTTACACGGCGTTTCAAGCACTTTAAAAGAGCGGCTTCAGAGGATATTAGCTAGAAGACTGCGCGCCTGACTAGGTTTTCCTCGAGTGACCTCCAGCAGCCTTGTCATAGCAGAGACTCCACAACCACGCTTTTCAGTCATGAGAGCATTCGAAACGTGCGGGCATTTTTTTCACTTGCAGACGCAAAACACAGACCACTCATTGGCACTGGAGACTTTACGAAGGGATAAAACCAATGCTAATGAAGAAATACAGAATAATGTACACATACTACCAAGGAATGAATTTCGGAGCTCTTAAGTTGACTATCCTTCGTAGCTGCTTGCAATACCAAACATTGAATTGTCAGTACATGGCATCATCTACTACAGAAAGAGAGACATGTTCATTCATGCTGCTGAACAACTATCCCTTTTTCAGATACACAAGCGGTATCCAGGTTACTACACATTTACACAGATGACTTCAGTATTCCAACGTCTTCAAGATCACCATTTATTACATCACAGCTCAAAATTCTAAAATCATTTAAAATATGTCGCACAATGTTATCTACAGCTGCTGAACTCTTTGTTATTTTTATGTTATCAAGTTTACAAATTCGATAGCAGATGCGAAAAAATTTGTCCTTTTCAGCGATTCGCAGGCCGCATTAAGGTCACTCACCAGTGCAAACATGACAACGGACGCGAAAAAATGAGTACTTTTCAGCGATTCACAGGCTGCATTAACATCACTTACCAGTACAAAGATTACAGTAATTAGTAATAGTATGACATACAAAACACTTAAACAGCTCAGAAAAGCAAGCTAGGCGCAACAAGAGGTCAAGTTCCAGTGGATACCTGGTGTGATGGTTAAGGGACGTTCGTCACTATGTTTGTTGATAGCGGACGAGAAAGGATTAACATGAACTTTTTATTTCATGGCATGGGTGGAACGGCTGACGGCGCACGGATATGCTACCGTGTGCAGCGCCGTTGAGTCGGACGTCGCGGCCAACCCAGCAGTCAGGGTCGCAACTCCGGAGGTCCAGAATCAGGCCACGGCTCACGAGGACCACACCCGGTAGGCCTCGCCCACGAACCTGCTCCCGGCCACTGCACCCAGGCAGGAGCCGTTCGGCAGGTCTCGGCCTTGGACCTTGAACAGACACACCGGAGCTCGACCTGGCCGACACGTACGGGTCTCACGTCCGGCTCAGGAACGCTGCCAGGAACTCGTCCTCTCGAGCGGCGCACCGCTTCGTCTGTCTTCGTTGCCTCAACTCTCGAGCTGCGGTGGCGGAGATGCCTGGACCAGCACGACCTCGGACCTCGTTTCCAAGCTCTTGATCACCGCTCGGGCGTAGCGGTTCCACGTGCGGGTTCTGGCCAGCACAGCACCGTCTGTGCCGTGCTGAAATGCTGCTCGCTACAGCTGCGGTGCGGCAGCTCACTCACCGGCGTTCCTCGCCTTGGCCAGGGCACAGCCAGGTACCTTCGGGTGCACAGCTCGTGAGCTCGCGGCCCACTTCCGAGTCTGGCGCGTCGCTCGGTACGGCTCGGCACCGCTCGGCGATGCTCGATCCAGCCAGCAACTCCCCTGGCATCTGAATCCTCGGCCACCCTGAACCTCGCTCGGCTTCATGGTCCTCCGTACACACGCCCGCGTCTCGTCCGGCAGAACATCTCGCTCGTCCCTTGCCGAAGTGCGACGCTCTGGTGACACCGGTGCCTGATGGCATGGGTGCGACTACTGAGCAGTCAACCCGCATCGAAGACGCGATGCTCCATGCGGGGAATGGCCAGCCCGTCCAGCGAAGAGCGTTTGCCGAGACGCGATGCTCGACGCCACCGTGACCATTAGCCAGGCCACGTTCATCGCTGTGTTGAACGGCTGACCGTGGAGACGCCTCACCGAGATCCGCGAATGCCCTCGGCAAGGAAGAGAACAGCAGGCCAGGCCGCGCCCCGAGATGCAGTATTCGTGCCGGCAATGCCGCCCCAGCTGGTGGTTGGACGGCAGCAGCGTGGACGGCCGCGTTCCCTGGCCGGAACCTGGATCGCCTGCGTCCAACGCTTCGGCCCGCTGTCCTGCCGCTGCTCCGGCTCGTCCCCAGCCACAAAGCCCACTGCCACGTGATGGTCGCCCGTGGCCCAATCGTGGCACGCCACCTCTATGGGCCACCACAGGTCATCAGCTGATTCGCTGACACTCACGCGCACATTACACGCGCCTTGCCCCGCACTTCCGTCGTTGTCGTTTTCTTCACTCATCACAATAACCCGCCGCACAAGAAAGTTGTTTCAGTCAAACAACTTTTCTCACAATACACAATGATGAGGAAGAACAGTCCCGTGGACTCACGACTCTCGAGCAGTGGTGGCGGAGATGCCTGGACCAGCGCGGCCTCGGGCCTCGTTTGCTAGCTCTCTGGTTCCTCATTTCCTTTTCCTCAGCGCTCACCCATGCCAGCAAAGCCTCTTCACTCAGCCCCATCTCCTTCCCTGGCTCAACTAGCTTCCTCTTGTCGTCCATTCTCGTCGGCCAACACAAACAACGTGAGGCTCTCAGATGTAACGCGAGAGCTTAATCCTGGCAGGCTCGCCATTTATTGTGATGGTTAAAGGACGTTCGTCACTATGTTTGTTGATAGCAGACGAGAAAGGATTAATATGAACTTTTTATTTCATGGCATGGGTGGAACGGCTGACGGCGCACGGATACGCTACCGTGTGCAGCGCCGTTGAGTCAGACGTCGCGGCCAACCCAGCAGTCAGGGTCGCAACTCCGGAGGTCCAGGATCAGGCCATGGCTCACGAGGACCACACCCGGTAGGCCTCGCCCACGAACCTGCTCCCGGCCACTGCACCCAGACAGGAGCCGTTCAGCAGGCCCCGTCCTTGGACCTTGTACAGGCCGACGGACTCGACCCCGATCAGGCACACCGGAGCTCGACCTGGCCGACATGTACGGGTCCCACGTCCGGCTCAGGAACGCTGCCAGGAACTCGTACTCTCGAGCAGCGCACTGCTTCCTCTGCCCTCGTGGCCTCAACCCTCGAGCTCTCTTTTCCGCACGTTCCTTCTTCTTGGCCAGGGCACCGCCAGGTACCCTCGGGTGCACACTGCAGCTCATGAGCTCGCGGCCCGCGTCCGAGTCTGGCGCGTCGCTTGGTACGGCTCGGCACCGCTCGGCGATTCTCGGTTCAGCCAGAACTCCCCTGGCACCTGGATCCTCCGCCACCCTGAATCCTCGCCCGGCTCCATGGTCCTCCGTACACACGCCCGCGTCTCGCCCGGCAGAACATCTCGCTCGTCCCTTGCCGAAGTGCGACGCTCTGGTGACACCGGCGCTTGATGGCATGGGTGCGACTACCGAGCAGTCAGCCCGCATCGGAGACGCGATGCTCCATGCGGGGAATGGCCAGCCCGTCCAGCGAAGAGCGTGCGTCGAGACGCGATGCTCGACGCAACCGTGACCATTAGCCAGGCCACCTACGTCGCTGCGCCGAACGGCTGACCGTGGAGACGCCTCGCCGAGATCCGCGATGCCCTCGGTAAGGCAAGAGAACAGCAGGCCAGGCCGCGCCCCGAGATGCAATACTCGTGCCGGCGACGCCGCCTCAGCTGGTGGTTGGACGGCAGCAGCGTGGACGGCCGCGTTCTCCGGCCGGAACCTGGATCGCCTGCGTCCGACGCTTTGACCCGCTGTCTCCCGTCTGCCGCTGCTTCGGCTCGTCCCCAGCCACAAAGCCCACTGCCACGTGATGGTCGCCCGTGGCCCAATCGTGGCACGCCACCTCTATGGGCCACCACAGGTCATCAGCTGATTCGCTGACACTCACGCGCACATTACACGCGCCTTGCCCCGCCCTTCCGTCGTTGTCGTTTTCTTCACTCATCACACCTGGCCATTGCAACATTTCTGGAAACATAGCTGCTGATGAAGTGGCACGACAAGCACGTAATAAAGATGTTACTATGTCTTCACCAATCTCGAAAAATGACTTGCGTAGTATTTTAAAAGCTACAACTTTCCGAATGACCAATATTACTTGGTTTGACCAAAGTACAAACAGCTGCGATTTATATCCTATTGATTCATTCATTGAATTCAAGATTACTGTAGCATTAGATAGAAGTACGGAAATACTTACTTACCGGTTAAGTCTAGGCGCCACATACACAAAAGACTTTTCGCACAGAATTGGCAGAGCTGAAACTTCTGAACGAGAATGTGGATTTGTAGATGAAGACGCATGTCACCTTCTTATAGACTGTCCACATCACGACACACCAAGACGCTGTCTTAAATTGGAATTGTTGGCGTTAGACCGCTGGCCGTTTAGTATCAAGAAACGTCTGGGCTCATAGAAAACTGGTGCTTTACAGACGTACAGCCACGGCCACGTCTCTGTAGAGCTTGCGATCAGCCAGTTCTCGCTCCGCGGCGCGAAACATTGAGACAGTTTCGTGCTCTGAAGTGGTGTATCAGGAGCATTCGTGTCCTAGTTGTGAGGCTGACCACATCAGAGCCCGATACTGCCTCAAGTTTTCACTTCATGGAGCAAAAACCGGCTGCTTGCGTGCTCTACACAGACGTGACCACGGCGATACGGTTTAGCACTGTGAAAACGTTTTTTAAAAGACAGCGGAAAGGCTGGAGAGTACTAATAAATAACCAACCTGCACTTGTGCATCACATGTCATACTCATTATGCGCATTATTATATCACATCTGTCATATGTGCGTGCTGAATTTCATGGCATGTCGACTTTTAAGTACACATGAGCGAATACATCTCTATAAGAACCAGATATGTGCACCTTTTGTTTTGTGCAGGTTAGAATGAATATTAACTTATCAGATACATTGTTCATTGACTTTCGAACATTTCTTTGCCTTTGTGTTGGTGTTGATATATGTTTATAGGTTGTATTTATTGTTAACTAGAGACACTATCAGAACAATTATTGATTCACCTTTGAAAATTTTCTTATCTTTGTGTTGTTGTTATATATAGGCGTGCATGAGTGTATTTTTGCATATGTGTGCTTGGATGTTTTATTTCCCATGCACTGCTTTTTTTTCGTAAGATATGTGTTCAACATTCACTCAAGGGCGAAAGAGTATCCGGCGCCTTACTTTTGCAATAAAATCTCTTGATATATCATATCACTAAAAATCCATTTTGTTATATCCTCGTCAATTTCTTTCTTTCTTTCTTTCTTTCTTTCTTTCTTTCTATCTCTCTTTCCTTCTTTCTTTTTCTTTCTTTCTTTCTTTCCTTGTTTTTCTTTCTTTTTTTCTTTTTCTTCCTTTCTTTCTTCCTTTCTTTCTTTCTTTCTTTCTTCTTTCTTTTTTCCTCTTACAGTAGCCTTTGCGTTTGAACTCGTGAAGCAGCTAGTGCTCCTGCTGCTGCACGTTTCGGCAAATCTTAGATAATACCAATTGGTGCGGGCGTAATTTGCATTCTGCACCCGTCGGCAGTCCCCACGAACCGCCCCCGAGTAGTCTTTTCAAAAAAACACCCGTGTCCGCAGCTCGACAAAAGAGCGCTTTGCTGCGCGCTATAGTTCTGGCAGCCGTCGCAGGCCGGGGGTGCTATGCAGGATGGCCCGAGCTTCTCGGGCAGACGAATTTGCTCCGAGCTTGCTCTGCGGCGGCCATGGTAAAAAGTGTGGAACGTGTGATAGCAGCGTTGATATAAATGGCTACAGGAACGCACGGGGCATCGGAAACGCATGAGGGACATGGGCAGTGGTTATCAAAAAACAAACACCACGTGCTAGCTAAAGACTCTTAGCACACAGGGACTTTAGTGCGAACACGTTATTGCCGCTACTCGGTCAACATTTTAACAGTGCAGCGACGTCGGCGTGATTGTCGCGCTTTTTCGAACTCACACGCGCCTCCCATAGGCATGTTCATGAGCATATGTCCTCTTTCAGACAGGTTGATTTATTCCACCTACAGCATAAAAATTTCCACTCCGAAGCCAGCAAGGGTGCACACGCAGCACTCTCGTGTTGCTTGTTTCAGTTCTATCAAATATTGCAGATAAATATAAAAACAGATGGTCACTAGGGCGCTCGCATCATGGTGGCAACGTGGTTGTGATTGGATACGTCATGACCACGGTGAAATTGAATGCGAGACATTGTAGCCGCGTGGTCATACCACTTTTATCTCTGCGTGCGTTTGTGCATAGTCTGCGCGATAAGGCTGATAGAATATTCATTCCGCTCGACGTGAGTACTGCTCTTTGGTATGAGCAAACGTGGTGAGCGTACCCGATCTTCTTCGTGGGCATCTACCAATCCGACTCATATATTGATTGATTGATTGATTGATTGCTTGATTTATACGTGGGGTTTAACGTTCAAAAACTACCATATTATTATGAGAGACGCCGTAGTGAAGGTCTCCGGAAATTTCGACCACCTGAGCTTCTTTAACGTGCACCCGAATCTGAGTAAACGGGCCTACAGCGTTTTCGCCTCCATCGAAAATGCAGCAGCCGCCACCAGGAATTGCTCCCGCGACCTGCGGGTTGGCAGCCGAGTAGCTTAGCCACTAGACCACCATGGCGGTGCTCAAACTCATTGACGCGTGAACTCGAATACAAACTCGTTGATTCTGTGAAGGCCCGAGTTAAACTCGTGACTGTAAAAGTACCACTATGACTGTCAAGTGATTGATGCGGTGAACGCGAAGTGGCAGCTCCTTTACATATAAAATACTTTTGTGAGCTTACACTATTTGTGCAAAGCGGGAATCAGAGAGAAGCTTGTAATAACCTAGCTTCTTGCAGCTTTTATTGTGAAAGCAATAATATGGACACTCTCAGCTGGATTTTGCAGCCGGCGTGGGCGTCAACGTTGACGTGGGCGTCGCTGTCACTCACCGTATATGTATACGTATCTATATATATGAACACACAGGAAAGAAAAATTATCCATAAAAAACTCCTTCGTGCCTAATGGAACGTGGGACCTCTGAAACCTAAGTGTGAGGCGTTAACCACTGAGGCACGGTGGAGAATTCTTTTTCTTTATTACCTGTTTTTCTTTACAGGTGTTCACACAGAAACATGAATGATAAAATACACTTGGACCAATATTTGATCCGAAGTGCTCAGCCACGGAGGAGAACGCCGTACAACGTTTGAGCGGCAATTTATTTATATCTACCAGTTACCGATGGTGACGGGCATCTCGGGGGGAGGGGGACTATCATAATTTCAGCATTACCCACAAGATGGCGCATTGAGTGCACGTCACCACATTGTCACGGCACGGCGACGCGCGCTTTCATCTCCCACGCGCACTCTGCCCACTGAGAAGAAGGGGTAGACGCTCACTCGCACACCCTTATCTCGTGAAGGGGACAATCTTACGGCTTGGCTGACCTTAGATTTTTACCACAATGATTCTGTTGTAGTTACCGGTTGCCCAAAGGTCACTGCAGTCGTTGCACAGTCACTTTTTGAAAAAAGAGCGCGCTTTTCAGACACAGCCAAGTAACGACTGAGACGCTAATCCGCGTTCATCTGTATCTGTGAGTACGTCATGCATCATTTGTGAGCCGGAAACACGGGACACGCTTTGCTCTCTTTGCCATTCAGCGCGTCGCCTTCTATTTTGTTGCTTTCCCGTTCATTGCTGTGCCTTTGCGGCAAAGCTGTCACTTTTTAAAGATGGTCGCCAACTCCTGTGTGGGTTCAGCTTTGATGTGAAGGCTGCATCAGCTCTCTCTTAATTTTGATTGTACTAATTGACTGAGGCTTCACAACCATTACGCACGGCTGCATTGTCTGCATTGATAATGCTTCAAATAAAATGCAAATGTCTCGGGCATAATTAGCAAGGCCCGTCATGATCAGTATAGAGCCAATAAACGTAATCCTGATTAGCGGATACATATTCTCACCATATTAGTAAGCGCTAAATAACAAGAATTCAGTTAGCGTGCTCATGATGAACCTCGCGTCAATTAGCATAGTTAGCTCATCAACTAGCATGCTTTAGTTAGCCCGTTTCTAGCTTTACATGGCTCATCAACACAATCTTCCTTAAAATGTGGCGTATTTATCTTGGCCTTACCACGACTTGATGTTATTAGCTTGGTTATAGCATGTCCTGCCCTAACTAGGCAAGCACACCGTCCAGCCGAATAGCTAATTAGCTGGCCACACGGGCTCGGGTAATACTAGGCGATGACAACAAAAACGACGCGCACCGGCCGTGTAGCGCGCTAGAATGTACAAGCTGACCATGATGATTAACACGTGACCTAGGGTTCAGCTGTGGTCGCAATGTGGTAAGACGCTCAGCCGGCACTGATCTCAGAGGCTACCGTCGCCATGCTGATTATTCTAAAACAGACTTAGTGCAGGTATTAAAAGCTTTAAAATGAATTTTAACACCCCGTGCGTCTAACAAATATCATCAGAAAAAGTGTCTGATACTTTTATTGCATGGTAGCACTTCTGCACTCAGTCGAAACACGAACAAATGAAAGATGCCTCTGGTTTGAAAACACCGCCCAATTTAGTCGAGCGTCCTTGACGCGGTGACTGAATCAACCAATAAATATCAGTGTGCTGAGGGTTGAATTTGACTTTTTCGTACTGTTAACTTATTCAAAAGGGGTGTTACCAGACCTAGGGAATATCCCGAGTTTCGCGAAACTCGGCCGATCCTGCATAGCGCCCCGGGCGCGTTTGTCCTCGACTGCGCTATGCCGAGGCGAGAAGCAGCTTCAACGCTACGACTGTTTTTACAGCTGCGCTCTGCAGCAAGAGCGATCTGCTAATGCGGGTGGGCATGCTTGCAGGGAAGCGCTGTGTCGTGAAATTTCTCGCGGAGGCCTTGTTTAATCGCGATAATGGGAAGAATACGTTCTGCCGCCGTGTTCCTAAGGTCGAACAGATGACAGCGTTTGTTCTACGTAGAGCAGCTCCTCTGTTACTTTGTGTGGAGATTTCGTAAGGCGGCAAACGTTGGCGTATCATGCCGCGACAAGGGAGAAAGTTGGAATGCTCGCAGCTTTCCGCGTAGAAAAGTGCCTGACAAGTTGTAACTCTGTTTAAGCATGGGTGGCTTCCTCACGCGTGCCACAAGAAATTAGGAAAGCGCTTTTTCATTTTAAGAAAGCCTGCATGCATGCGAACGCGCTTTTGTTGGCTCCCATTTCGTGTATGTATTTTTAGACGGTTAAATAATGTTGCCCTATGCATGGCATGTTTACATTTGGCCTGTGCTGGAAAAGAGAGCCCACGCTTTCTTGTACTTAGCGAGGAGCAAACATGGGGTAGTGTGAGGCTTAGTATACGCATATTTCAAATATATATCCGCAAAAGGCAAGGTGCCTGGGCAATTAGTCCTAGATTTGGGGCCAACGCAGGTTCCTCTTCTTTATGATTTTTTATTGTTTATACATTCCACACATTATGGCGCGAATTTTTCTAGTGTTAACATTATAGATGAATGCTCTACATGACTCCATTTAACAGTGCTTTGAGCTGTGAGGTTAGGCTTTGCTTGGTTCAAAGGTCGAACAACCAACACGGAGCTTCAGATTTAGCGTCCCAAGAGATCAAAAGAACGCTTAACCACGTCCTAAACCTTCCTTTCGCCTAATTGTTGACTAATTTGGGCTCTTTTGTATACACCTGGTGGTGTTGCATTGCGCTAAGACGATAAATTCAAAGCTCCGTCATATTACGACATTGGTGTGTGACATACAGTCACCGCATGTCACGTATTATTTCGCAGGAAAACGGTGGGCGATCAGCACGAACCTGCTGCTGCTTCTCCTAGTGGCCACCGGTCTGGTATTTGTCCTGCTGCCTTTCATCTTGGTCATTGCACTTAGATACCGCCGGAAGCCGGCTGAGCCCAGAGGTACGGACGCAGACCGTTCTTCACTTTGTGCCTTCTTTGATGGAGTGTCCATATGCTTGTCGCACATACTTATTTTATTGATTCCTTTTTCAGTACCGGAAGAAAAACCTGTTGCGCAAGAGAAGCAGTAAGTATATTTTATTGTTAATAATGCTAGTTTCAACTACATAAAACTGAGTGCGAATGCTCATCTCTTTCGGAGACCTCATGTAACTGTACATAACATCCTTTCCCAAGCTAACCAGGAGAGGTTTACGTAACATATTCACTACGGATACAAGTAATGGCCTTTGCATGCGAAACTTTATTACAGCCTTTTAATCAGGCCGGATCGTATCACTCTGGAGCTAGCCAGACATGTGAAGGGAGTAGAAAATTTAAAGCAAAATTCTCGCTCGGTGAATTCCCCGGAATTGCTTTGCGTCGTTCTAACATTGGTTTCTGAATAGCGCAATGAGAACGTGATTGTCACATTCTTGTTGTTTGTGTTGTGAGCAAACTTCTGATAACTAAAGGTCAAAACCATGGGCATCTTTAAGCAGCCTGCGTACATACTTTTTCGTTGAAGAATCAGGATATCTAACGAATATGTATTGACCAACTAGGAGTACTTTATGAAAAATTTTTATGACAATTTTATTCTTTGTTTTAACTATGATATGCTATTGAATACCGTCCTGTTAAACTCTGTATTGGACCTGTCTGTTTGATTTTTAACACGAGACCGGAAAGTAGCATTCCCTGACTGTCAGCGCAGATAATTATTAACGTGTGTTAGTGTGAAGAACAATAAAGCAGTTCACTTCACATCATCATAAAGGGCCATGCCTTATTCGCCTTTAGAAACATAACATTGTGTGACAGAGATTCTTCGTTTTAAAACGCTTATGCACTTGTCACATTAAGTGAGACCGCAGGTATGCTTTCATCACTCTGTATAAGGTGCAGCAAAATGCAAGAGCGACCACATTTCTTTAGGTCCTGCTCCAATATCGGAAGAGACTATCATTCGCTTCTCGTTTAAAATTCACATTCTGTTTCTCTTCCCTATAAATGGCGCATTCTTTGTTTTTTTCCTGTAATTTAGCCACTGGATACAGCTCTCGCAGGGAGTGGAGCTGAGAAGCGAGCCTGGTATATTTCCCGAAGAAGCCTTTGTTACTGCGATGACGTGTAAGTACAACTTGGACGTTTTGATGGGAAATGATATTGTATTCAATTTTGTATTCCAGTGGAGCAATAATGCGTTAACAAATGGCCTGAAACAAAATTTTATGAGGACGTTTGATTGTGCAATGCGTTACAAGATTGAGCCCACTCGCATTCGTGTTCTTGAGTAGGAAGCCTACTCTGCTCTTTTATTTCAATACTGAAAAAAATATAGCTGAAGCTAGCTAATATACACACTCAGATGCACTAGACGGAGAAAAGTATCTCAGTAGCAGTGAATGATTGTTCTACATTTTAAAAATGGGTCAAAGCGCACATGCGGTTGAATTTGTTTAGAATAATAATTTTGCTGTTTGTAATCATGAAAGATTGAATCTGCCAAATGGCAAAGGGTTTCATCTGATTAGAGCAGTTCCTTCAATTTGCAATTATTATTCTCATGGGCCACCACATGATTGCAATGAGTTCTTCTTTGGAAGCGAAGCTTCTCAGGTGAGTCGGTATTTATATTCAAAGGCATTTCTCACATATAGGAACGCGATGGGGTTCAAAAGCTCGTTTTGAAAAATGCTAGCTTCGGCATCGTTGGTTGTGAGCGAAAAATAAGTGTTGTCTGTGAGGGAAGATCGAGGTACATGCAAATAAAGAAATAAACAGGTCTTCTGTTTGAATGCAATTGTGAATTTGAACCGGGAAACCCTCGCTCTCTGACGCTATGTGTATAGCAACTCGGCCATCACGCATACGTCCTCTGGCATAATAACTGCGAGCTATTTATAGTCACCATTTAGCGTTGCTGGTACGCATATCTTGTAGGTTTTTCACCAGCATGGCAGAAAACCTGCAAGATAACTCAAAGGGCCCACGGTTGCACTTTCTTTGTTATGTCGCGCCGCAGGCATTGATACAGGGGCCGGCGCTTATCCGCACTTTGGTTTTCCTTTATAGCTCTGCACGGGCCGATTTTTCCGGCTTGAACCTGGCCTGGCCCGAAAACATCTTCCTTCGGCCCGGCCCGAGCCCTGCCCGTTGTTTTTAAATACGGCCCATACCCGGCCCGGGTCCAAAACATTTGGGCCCTGCCCAGCCCGGCCTGGGCCGGCCCGTTTCAGTCATTTTTTCTTTCAACATAAACGAGGCACTGCGCACTCTTCGGTTATTGTGAAGATACTTGCCTTAGACAAGATATATCCTAGTGAATATTGTGGAACCTCTTTCAGTGTCACGACGTTTCTCTGGTATACTCTGTGCACTTTCAGTTAATTAGGCTGGTAACACATTTGTGAAATAATTGCAGGGTAATATGAATATATAATTGTAGTCCTAGTTAAATGTCTTGTGTAAGCAGGGCTAATCATATAATCATATTTTTGCACTTTAGAAAACAGCTACAAAATATACTACCTCCATGAAGTGGACACATATAGTTTGAGTCAACGTAAATTGCATGCGAGTCAGGGCTGTTGAGTGAATGTAACACGTCTACTGCAAACGTAATTTATTCTGCCATGCAATGAAAAATAAGCTTAACAAACAAACAATAAATAAAGCTATGTCATGTCAACTCCTCGTCTGTCTTCTACGTACACCATGTTTCCGAGCTCAAAACAAGAAGGTCATTTTCCCCACCCTTCAATCTTTCGAAGTGGTTTGTCTTCGCGGGAAAATATTGCCGAAGCCTTTATTCGCCTTTAGCGGAGTACCGCCTACAACATGGCGTACATTCTAACAGCCCCAAAACACGCAATCCTCTGCTCTACTACCTCTTCTCACCTCAGTATGTATCACGGGCAATTTTCTACATCCTCCGCCCCAACAAGTTCACTAGCCTTTCTTTTCCTGCAGCCAGTATTTTACAGTCCGTATGATCTTTTCAAAACCCTCTCCAGAACGAATAATGCACACGTACAATCTTAAACTTATTTTCTTGAGTGTAGATAAGTCCTTACATAGTGTGTCACAAAAGCTTCAACTTCATTTCACGACTATCTGCCTGGACTGTTACTTCCTTATCGGGATATGAAAGTCTACGCGATAAAAAGACGGGAAGCTTTTAGAATTGCCCCGCCGCGGTGGTCTAGTGGCTAAGGTACTCGGCTGCTGACCCGCAGGTCACGGGTTCGAATCCCGGCTGCGGCGGCTGCATTTCCGATGGAGGCGGAAATGTTGTAGGCCCGTGTGCTCAGATTTGGGTGCACGTTAAAGAACCCCAGGTGGTCTAAATTTCCGGAGCCCTCCACTACGGCGTCTCTCATAATCATATGGTGGTTTTGGGACGTTAAACCCCACATATCTATCAATTAAGCTTTTAGAATTGCGTTAGTCTCAATGACATTTCAAATATGTGCACTGATCTAACTGGCTGACGTTTGATGATGTGTCACAATATACCCTTTCACGGTAGAGTCTCCCCTCGCAGCCCCAGACTGAACACTGTGAATACTGCTGACTTGAACCAGCTTCGATGGGGACACGCTGTCTTTTGGAAGAGTTGTAGCTAGTATTAATCTCGCTCATGCAGCACAATCGCTGCGCACTTGCTGAACATGTGTGTGTAGTACTAGTGACCAGAATAGTTCACATAGCTCACCAAGAACGCCATGAAGGCCACCATGACGGTGGCTTCGATGCATGTCACTCGAATTAAGGTGTGAATAGTGCTGGTAATGCAGCAGTCATTCAGGCTAGTTGCCGTCTTCTGAAGTTGTCGCGTTGTCGAAGCGAGAGCTAACGCCAAGAGTGTATTTGTCTTCAACGCCCTCTTCAAGTTGGTCATTGCCCGGTACATTTCTGCTCTGTTTGACGAGGCGTAAAACACAACAGAGGTACTCACCGTCCCTGTTTCGCAAATCACTTCTCATATTTTACCAGTGGTGATCTTCTCGGCATGTCGTTTCTCTTGGGTGGCCTCAAACTTTTTAGAGAAGGTTCAACTGTTTTTTTTCTTTAAGGAAACGGCAACACTACTACGGCCCTTCACAGATTTTTTTCGCTAGCACAACTTCATTGCGACCTAAAAACCATAGTAAGAGCGCAACTAAACACATAGCACAAAAAGAAACAGACGAGACCATTTCGGAAATTGATGGCCTATAGTTGAAACCTATTATGTCGATGTCTTGCTTCGGAAATGTCTATCCTGTAATACCACTCGTATCGAGCTCCGAAATCTGTTGCGACGAGTAAGCGAAATCATCCTCCTTATAGACATGTTTGCAGGACGCAGATATGACTGTTTGAATACGAGTACTGTTCACCTTGCTCTTTGATGGATGGTGTTGCTTGGAGCATCCATTTCATTTTTGTGTTGATGGTGATTAACGCTGTGTTATCCGACAACCAACGGACTTCGCAGTTATTTGTCATTGCTTTCCACAATCGGTCCAACCCAATCAGAAGACTTACTTCGGGTTCGCTGGTGACGCTTGGGAAAACAACTGCATCTGCCAATGGCTTACCTTCTGCAATGATGACTTCATAAAGTTTATTTGTCTTTGAAAGTTCAATGATGTCACCGCAGATAAAAAAAACGATGAAAGCTTTTATCTGCACTAATTAGGCAGTATTTACACAAATTGAGACAATAAAATTTTTAACCATTTGGAATAGCCAGTGGAGCCAAATGGCTCAAGTCTTACCATGAATACTCTATACCAACTTTGAAATTTTAGATGGGTGGCGACTGGTAATCACCGCGAGGCGATGAAATATGGCTAATTTAGGTGACAAAACAAAAAGCGATACCGCAAACAGCGCATTTGCGTTCATATCGAAAACACCCAAAATGAAAAGCTAATTGCTTTAGATTCTGCAAAACGCTAATTCTGTTAATTTGTTTAATTACTGTTGTCATTATTCTTAGTACAAATCTAACTATGCCTTCTGCCGCAGTAAAAGTAACGCCGCAAGTAGCGTGCAGATTCCTCTTTTCTCTAATTTTGAAGTATTGTTTTCCACACTTTTAAGCACCCTGTATATAAGACTCGGGCCTAATACGGGCCTGACGCAGACCCGACCCGAGCCCGAAGCTTAGGGGCCGAAAGCCCGGCCCGCGCCCGGGCTTTCGGGCCGGCCCGTGCCCGTGCGGTGCTGTATTTTTCCTGCGGCATGATTTACGTGTCGACCGAAAAGCAAAGCTGTGCTAGTGCTTAGGAAGGCGATACGAAACCGGTTGGATTACGCAGTCGCGTTCTACTCTTGAAAGCGAAGCTCAAAGTTCCTCCAACATTTTGCGTACTGTCAATAGTTCATTTTTTAAGTCCCAACACACGTAACGCAATTTCTTTTGCTTTTGTTGATGTTCAATGCTTGACACTTCTTTTTCTGGCATATTCCTAATGAACTTGTGTAATGATTTTTGCTTTCAGGACTTTTGTCCTTGAGTGCAAACCACAAGTTTTTGAATACATGAGCGTTGGGTTTTTTTTTCTCTTCTGTCTGACTTTTTCTTTCGCTTTCTCCATTGTGTTGTTGTTCACAGCCTTCAAAAGGGGAGGACCTACGGAAAGCTCAAGTCCAAGAGTGGACGCCCGTGCGTCGTGCCCCACGCGAGACGTCTGCTAGGAGTCGACGTGGCCGCCAAAGAAGTCGACGCATGAGTCGCGCTTGCTCAAGAAAGCATTGCTGCACCGACGCGATCCGAGTCCTCGTGGTGGGGCTGCATTGCGGTGGCCTCTCCCGAGCCTGACAGAAATGGACGACGCTGCGAGCCCGCGCATTGCATGAAACAGCGCCGTGCGTGTGTGCAAAACGCTGAAACTAGTGCAGACACTGACCTCGTTTTTCCAGTGGCCGTGAGTCACTCGACACACACGCACACAAACACATGCGTTCCCAATTGTGATTGTACTAGGTGGGCTATGGTTGCCGTAATAACAGTACCAGCGTTTCATCATTCATAAAATAGCCGTTATTTGCTACAGACGTTTCGTATATAATGTAAATATCTCTGGTAGTGAGTCAATGCACACTGCCTCGACTTGAGTGACTGAGCGCTTTCTGAAAGACGGTAAAGTGAAGAAGACAGAAAGAAGTGCCCAGATAATTGAACAAATGTGCGAAGATTAGTGCCGCGACAGCTGGTTGGCGCGAACTGGTCATCAAGAATAGTCTTCGGTGCGCCTCTCCATTTTCTTCTTGCATTCCCCTGCAGACAATTATTCGTGATATCTGTAACTGTACCACAAACATTCTGTTTAATTGTTATAGAAACCGCTAACACTATCTGAACTGCAAGGAACGTTTGCACGCAGGATGAGGCTTGAGTTTCGTTTAGGTTAAATGGCCAGGGAGGAAATGCTTTCGCAGTACATTTAGGGACGGGCTGCAATGGCCAGTCGCGGAGATGCAGTGAATGTGCTGGTGGCTTCACCGCGCTGTGCGCGTAAATATGTGTGGCGCAATTGCAGCTACCGTACAGGAGGATGGCAGAGCGCACCATGTGTCATCACCGCAATGAATTGTCGTAGGAGGCAAAGCGCACACCGGGAAAATTACCTTGATAGGTGTACGGTTATGGTGCATGGTCATCTCGTGCCTGAGTGCACACTGTCACTGGACAACTCAACCTAATGCCACCAGCAAGTGTTGGAGTTTATTATGTGTTGTGTCTTCTTGGGTGCACATTTGCGCAGCCGGTGCGCGGAGTGTGTCGTGCACACTAGATGCCAGTTGAAGAAGTTAATTTTTTTGCAACGTTTGCTTTTGCACTATATTGCAGGTATTACGAGAATGCTTCAAAAATATCGTTAAAAAGCATTCCTGCAAGACTTTGATAACTATGACTATGAAGCGATCACTGATTGCGGGACAGTTTAATTTACTCAGCCATCACTGATTGCGGGACAGTTTAACTTACTCAGCCAGCATCGTCAGGCCGAAAGTGCTTTCAAGGTAATCATCTTGTGGCCGTGTTGTCCAAGCATTTGTACATGTGAGTTAATAACAGTACTCACTTTCTCAAAGTAAGAACTTGTTCATAGCTCGTGTTTTCGCAGGCTTGTTTCGTTTTGTGACATTAGGAACTTCTTTTAAAGTTGTGGGTGCGATGGAATAGAAGTGGGAAGTACTCGAGAACTGTATAGCAGCGCCTGTGCCTCCGCAAAAGCAATGGGAAAAGGAAATACAACTGCGCAGAAGCTTCAAGAATGTAAATGCAAACACTGACACGCTTGTTTGTGCTAAAGGAGAAACTTGAGGGATTCGACGCTGTTGAACATGCACAGCCAAAATATGAAACGTGATATTTATGTGGTCGTTTTCTGCTTTTTTTGTGCATGTTGGGCTGGATGTAATCATCACTTTGGGTTAAATTGGGAATAAAGAAGGGACATTTGTAAAATAAAATGAAACAGATAGGATGAACAAGAGGTTGGCCACAGTGCCCACCTCAAAGATTCCCAAGAAAGTGGGATGCATTTCAAGAAAGTTTACTTTGTTGACGTTCTCTTGCTGTCTAAGTTCAGGTTCTAACTCGCAACAAAAAGGTACATAAGAAAGCACGCCTAAGGAGGCTAATGTCACCACATGCAACAGCGTTCTCACGGTAATCTTCACAAATTTAGCTCTCTTCTCACCCAACTGATCCTCATTAGTGTTTGCGTGGGTAGTTTATTGTTTGCTCACGTGAAGAGACCATGTATTCTTTTTTAGTAACCTTGTTTCACTTTTTACAATATTTATTTTCCGAAACCACGCGTGAAACTACTTTTACGTCACATGCCCACGAATATTTGAGTCTCGTCTACCAATTCGGTATACAGTGTAGGAAAGTCACGTAAAACGGCCAGGTATGCCTGACTATAGTGCATCTGATTATGGTCACTGTGCTCCAGGGATAATAACTGCTTGTATGAAACAGCAGCCACTTAATTATTGCTGGTTACGGTACATCACGCCTATCCACCAACCTCGATCAATGCATGTTACTTCTAATAGCATCTCACAACTCATTAAAAATAAATACCTGAAGTTATTCGCAATGGTTTGCTTGGCTGATTAGGTAATACTGGGATTGAAGTCTCTAAGGAAATACTTCATTTATTAGGAACACCTTGATGTACAGCACCGTTGTTAGATATCCGCTGTACTTTACACTTTTAAAATCATCTCATTTCGCGTCAATTCACGCTTTCAAGGACCCCTAAAAATATAAAGAACGAGTCTGTTAGTCGTTCCTGGCTTTTTCGTCTCCTCAGTACTTTTCCCGGTTCCAACAGGTTGATCCAAGGAAGGTTGTTGAGGCAGAGAAAATGCACGATTGATTAGTATGCTAGAGATGTTAGTTGTGAATTGTCTCCTACCTCAAATTTCAATAGAGTCACAAGCCCTCACGACCCTTTATTGTTTGAAAATCGTTCGCGATCAAATGGGTGCAGTGCTTTTTCAACTGCACAATTGCATATAACAGTGCATCACTGGGAAGCACCAAATCCTGACAGGCTCAACACTTAGAACCCATGTTTCCCATTGAGGCGGTGTCTTTAGAAGGACAAGCACTCTCTCCTGTCTTATAAGTCGGATAGAATTAGGAGCCCTTTAAATTGGTCATCAAGACTCCAGCCGTGAACGACGAAAATTGTTAGCTATACACAGCATATTTTAGTTTTATCATAGTGTGAGTTTACATTCAGTGTTTCGAGCGATTGCCATTTACTATGGGGAATTTTGCCTGCAATAAAACAGTACAAAATCCAAATAAAACCGAAAATGTGACCAAATATTGCGCTAATAAGTTTTTCAGAGAGATCATGCACGAAAAAAAAAGTAAGGTGACGTTAGCCTGGGAAGAAGAAAATCTTCGTATAAGCACAACATTTTTACTTGTCCAAGTATTTCGATTGGGAAGACGATAGTTATAGCGCGAAAACAGAAAGACGACACAAAGACAAGAAGGACACGAAGGACACGAGCGCTCGTGTCCTTCGTGTCCTTTTTGTGTCTGTGTCGTCGTTCTGTTCTCGCGCTATAACAATAGCATGTCATACCAACTAGCCCAAGCTGCCACACTTCTCGATTGGGAAGTTTTCTTGGTGGACGCATGAACGCGGTCACATGAGCTTCATCTACACGTGGTGGCTGCTCCGCGGTGCAGCTTCCTGAATTGCTTAACTAAATTGGGAGGCCTGTTGCATTCATTACCCTAGTGGTTTACAGATTTACAGACTCATAGATTGGCTTAAAGAAAAAAAAACAGTGAATATATCACCTCTAGTAGGGTAACGGCGCAGCTTCGGATGCTTTAGCATATCAGAAAAAGGATGGAACTCGTCTTGTTTTGGTCATGACAATGCTATGAATGGCGCCTGCAGTATCTCTCAATAAAACCGGGGAACGCCAATTTGACAAAAGCACATCGTACGGTGCACTGCTCTCATTTCAGCAGCACATTTGTCGTCATTGACATTTATTCCAACTATGCGCTCCTATACAGGGTTGTAGTGGGTTGTACTGCACAAACGTATTTCACCCGCAGAGTACGCCGCACAGGCTGCGTTACGCGAAGAAACAAATTAAGACAACATACTGCGTCAGATGGTTCGGAGCAGATAGTGAAGAAATGTATTTCGAGAATTCTTTCGGCCTCATGTCATTTGGCATCGACGCACTGGTGTTTGCGGTGCACTGATCGCACCATAGTCCCGTCGTAAATGTGTTTTTGATGTTTACAGACTGAAATACATACTGTGCGGTACGCATTTCGACCATAACGACAGCGTGTAGTATTCGACATGGTGCTATGACGGGTTATATGCAATACGCCACACGCTGTTTCTCCTTCATTGCGCCGAATGGGGGAAGTCATAAAACTTGTTTGAATGGATATACCCTTGTATGTCGCACGCTTAGCTTATAATAATCTTACTCTCGATTTATTTCTTATGAACGTACCTTCTTTACAAGTCTCCAAGTAATCCCCCACGTACTAAAACAGCCATTCAAACGCGAGATACCAGGAGTGAGTGGCTGCCGTTATTGTTTACGCGACCTATAGACGTTAAAGACGCCCTTCGACACTATTTTAACATGAATTTTTATTGGTTCTTCTGGTGCTGTGGAATGCGCTGATATCGTTGCGCAAATGGCAACGCCGAAATCAACGTTGTTATAATTTTAATTCACGGGACTAACTACCTTGATATCACACTACAGCGTCACACATCGGTTATTTTTGTTATGGAAAGTGATGTCATGTCATGTGACGTGACGAGGACCGTTTGATTTTTATTGGCTTGACGGGACAAATAGCGGGCAATATATATATGGTGGTAGCTAGGCTATAGGACTGAATGCTAAAAACACCAAAAAAATTTTTTACACTTTCTCAGAAAGAAATCATTCCTGTTCATAAAAGATGTATTTTCAGAACAACGAACAGAGCACTTAGTCTTCGAACGAGGCTATGGTACGCCAGTAACTAAAGGTGGAAACGCATGCCGCGTTTTTAGCGAGTCGAAATTTCGACAGGCGGTGAGCGCCGGCGTTGCCGTAGAATGCGTCTTACATGCAAGCCGAGAAGTAACCCTGCCCAGAACTTATGTGTGTGTCTTACACAGTTTGACCGTGGTAGGGTGCGCTACCCAATGCGCGTGGGTTGTAGCAACTATGCTTACGAAGCCGTCAAATGGAGTGGTAGCAAGGTAGTGTGGGAAGGCCACCATGAAAGACATTTGTGGCACGTCTTTATGAGACGCCCGCTGTGATTGGAAGCGGTCTTTGACGTCAACAAGTGAGTGAAATGCAAAACAAAACGTTTCTCGTCGTCGTCTGCTCGAGTTTTGAACTTTGAGGACTCATAACTTTACTTTCCGTGCACCAATTTATATAAATCTTGTAGCACTGGTCTCAATAACCATCGCCACACGCGTTGCGACGCTCAATAAGACTGTCCCAAAAGTGTCGCAGGGCCCCTTTAAGAATCACTGCACAGCTTCATCGTGGCGTATGACGAAAGCGGTGTCAAGCCTGGTGGTTGGGTATCATCTCCCGTGCATCTATCAACAAGGGTTCAGCGGCGGCTCAAACAGTGTCGACCGCCATGAGGCCCGACTATCACTTACGAGCAACCGAGCACTGTGTAAGAGTCACTGAAGCTGGTGGCGTTGTCTAAATGCTTTAAAAATAGATATACGCGGCCCGAGAACAATGCTCATACTGTTTGAGCAATTTAATTCCCAAAATTTGATTTCGCCGGAGTTAACACGGAGTCTCATAGAGATACCATCACTTTATTTCCGGGCGATTGGCTTTCCCAATACAACAAACTATATACTTTAGCAGGTAACCCAACTGCCCCTTCAAACCCAGTCTACATTTCCTTGTTTTTGTTTTAGGTCTACCTTTCAATTTACTTATGGCATTTTGAAGCGAGCGTCCGCAGTTGAATTTCAATATTTGCTTACATCAACGTTGTGCGCATTTACTGTTAGCATTCTAATGCATGAGCATTTTGTTTCTCATCCGTTGTGTTGTCTTAAACGGCGATGGTTGCCAAAGAGAGGTAGCATTTGGCAGTTCTAAATGTGTGGCTTCTTTGTGCTTCCATTCTTCGCTGTTATTTCTGAGCGACATAATCCCTGGAAGATGAAACACGCGCGAAACTCGCGTTTATCCCCCCCCCCCCAAAAAAAAACTGGCGCACACTCTTCGAAGTGTACAACTAAATTGTCTTCATTACAACGCATTGTAGCCTAAATACAGGCTGACACACTGAAATATTTAGTGGTAGAGATATACTTGTTTTTTAAAGCAAATGCTTCGGAGAAAACTTTGCAGCATCCCTTGAATATTTTAATGCTCCAGCAACAGCTACACCTACACCCAAAAATACTAAAATAAGAATGGAAGGGCATGCTATGCCCTCTTTCTTTAATGCGCGACTTGACGATCGAAAGTGCAGCCATATACGGCTCTTTGAGAAAAAACTATTTTCAGGCAAAGCAGAAATAATTTGTAACAAAGCAATTATTTATCACGTCAGCGTTGATGAAATCAAATGTTGAAGTGTCAAAAAAGTTACTCTGACGTTTTGAGTGCCTTTAAGCTATCATGAATGCTGATACAAAATTTATTCTAGCTACCAATGACATTCTCTAAGAATGCTCTACACAACAAAATGAAGCATCCACGACACAGGTGAAGTGCAAGTTTAGTGGTATGTTAGCAAAATTTTTACACTGGTAAAATGAGGCCAGTTGTCAACAGGATACACTAAATAACTAAAAAATCTAATCGTGTCGTTATGTGCCATGCCCTGCTTTTTTTATTTTTTGATGGCAGTGAATCACATTGTGAAGTAACTTCAGTTCCCTAGATTTAGCTCTAACAAAAACTAATATCTAGCGGATTCACCACGGTTTTTCTGCATAGCTTACCGATCAAAAATCACTTACAGAAATGTGCGCGTATTTACCTCATAATTTATTAGTATTACGGAGTGAGCCACACATGGCTACTCAGTGAACGTTCACGCATGTTGCTTTTTATTGTTTGCAGGTGTACCGATTGTTACTACGCTGAACGATGAGCCTAAAGCTTATCTTGAATAGTGGTATCGACCATTTCCCGTATGTGTCATTCGTTAAACGCTACCTCTGACTCGACTCAGCCTCCTTATACCGGGTGGTTTCTCCGTTGTTGCTTTGTAACCGAGCATTCATTGGCATCTGTATTGCGATTGCACACTTCCGTGCGACTTGGAGTGTCCGTGCTTTCCTCTCTTCCTCTCTCCTTTTTTTAAACTCCCTCATCCCTGTCCCCAGTGTTGGTAGCATACCAGCCGTTCTGTACTTATTACCATCGTTGCCTTTCCTTTCCCTCCTGTTTCCGTATGTTCCTGTTGCCCAAAATTCAACCACTGTCACTGTAAACTAGTGCCACCGCTCTTTCTAACATCCAAGCACACAGAGCACAGTCATGCTTTTTCGAGTCTGAAGCACCTTTTCGTTCGTGCTTTTTGATTGTGTTCAAACATCATGAGCACGTTCAAGACCCACGTTCGTGTTTGCCTGTTTACTGTTGTACTTACTGTTGTGAGCAGGGAATGTGTGTTGAATGCGAGTGAAGATGAAAAACTGTGAAGCACAGTAAATGTTGTTCAGGGTCTTAAGAGAACCAGCTTAGCACGGTATTTGTTTGTTCCCTTGCCGAGAAAACCGTAAGCCAGTTGCTCTGCGTTGCCCGAATTACGTGCTTGCTGCAGGATTTTCTTTTTCTAGGTTGCTCAGTATTGTGGGCCAGTGATCACATCTTTACTTGCCATAAAAAGTGTTTTAAGATCCCACTTGCCACATTTTTGGTTATTTTATTTTTCTACATGAGAGAAACTGAAACTCCGTCCTTGCATGAACTTTCCTATGGCCTATGTACAATGTGAACAAACAAAGAATCAAAACAAAAACGTCAATCTTTTATCCGAAACACTCACGTTCTTATTTTATTACAGCGGTGGCGTGGCAGCAGCAAACGTTGGTTGTTTATTTTCTTAATAAATGGTTTGATCAAAAGCCAGTGTCAATTTTCTTTGTTGCTGCAAGTGAAGAGTCACAGATAAAACATTCGCATTGTCGACGCTCTGAATGAAATTTGAACGACAAGAATAAGTAAAACACAATGTAGCAAAAATGTTCGTTTCCTAACAGCGCAGTTTCGAATGAGTTCAGTTGGAGGGGAAAACTGATTTTACTAATGAGCCACACGATATTGTAGCTACGTATTTAGTAATGTCATTGCTCTCATTAACTTTGTTCAACCATCTCTCATGCATATTGCTGTACAGTACTATACAGACATACACAACACATAGAGCTGCGCGCACATAACGAATATTCAATGCTATTTTGTTAACAACCAATGGCACAGAAAATGGCATATGAATTCCGTATGGTGATCAACAAAGTGCAATTAAAGAGAACCGCAAACAATGAAAGCTCTAATGCTCATACGTAAAATGCTACATATATTTAGGCTTGCTATTTTGACAAAATTAATCGTCTTCAAAAACTTCAGCAGTTGGAACACAGGAGACAAGGTGGTTGCAAGATACTAAAAATTATCGCAGCTCGCGTGCCTGACAGCCTACATGGATCCTGTATGCCGAAGTCGACCGAACGATGACCGCCAATAAATGAGAGAGTTTGAAATTATATATATTTTCGGTGTGTATTACATTGGTTATTCGGTTGTGTCCCAAGTTATCTGAACTTTTAATTTATTACATGAATCTTTCTTTTTCATTGGTTCAAGATCAATACTTTTAAGTTCATTACATTTTCGTGTATAGGTGATATATAGTCTATGGATCAGGTCTACAGCTGCGTGAGGCCGTGGGGATAAAGGTTGTACACGACGTGTTCGCTTCTCTGCAAGGGGTTCGTGAAACCTACAAAAATATCTAGTTTCTTCATAAATGTAACAAGGTGAATAGCACTATCTATAAAGACCATACCCACCGAAAGCTGGCCACATCGTCAGCTATATCTCGCAATGTTCAAAGTTTAAAGAGATTAATTCCGGCAATGCTCTCAAGCGGGAAAGGCCCATATGACATTGCATTGCAGAAAGCAGTCCTGGATGCCTTGGTGAACTGTAGATAGAGAAAATGCAACTATCGATGTATTTACAGCTATTTGAATGCAGAGACTTTATCGTTCAGATTGGAAATGGAAGAAAAACACATCATTGTACTCGTCACGGTATACCTCAAGGTGGAGTCCTGGGCACCAATATATATTTAAGCTCGTGTTCGTCAACCTCGTTGACGATCTTTTGTGGTCTATGCATCTGTGCATTTAGGCAGATGACATCTTAATCTGGGCAATCACGGAGACGCATCAACATGTACAAGCCAAGCTTCAAAGGGCAGCTACAACTTTAGTCAAACCACCTCAAAGGTTGTGCTCATTGGTGTACGCGTAAGATAATTACAAAATGCACTGCCATCGAAATCAGTTGACGCAACATCAGCTATGAGAAGACACGCGAATTCCAGGAAGTAGTAATAGATCTTGACTTGATCTGGGAACCTCATATCATCTACATTGAAAGGAAACTCATTATGATCACCGACGTTCCAAGATTTTCTGCGGTAAAATTGTGGGATACATCTGTTCAAGCGATCTTCAACTGTCACACTAAAAAAAATTGAGTACTTGTAGAGTGTTCTTGATACACAACAATAATTGTAATCTGCTTCGAGTACTTTCTTCGAGCTATCACAGCAGTTCCCCTAGTTCACGGCCACGAACGACACGTGGGTTATCAGTATGACATAGAATTCGCTATAGGAAAGCGGCCAGCACCAGGTATTCAAGAAAGGAAATGAGAACAAGTCAGATGATGATAATTGTTATGTAGCAAGACTACTCTCCGAATACTCTACTTTTTCTTAGAGTGTGATGATTGATGAGCGAGGTTTAATGTCCCAAAACCACCAAATGATTATAAAAGACACCGTATTGAAGGCCGCTTAAAATTTCGATCACCTGGGATCTTTAAAGTGCACCCAACTCTGAGCACACGGGCTTACAATATTCCCGCCTCCATCGGGAATGTAGCCGCCACAGCCGGGATTCGATACCGCAACCTGCGGGTCAGCAGCCGAGTACCTTAGCCACTAGACCACCGCGGTGGGGCTTCTCACAGTGTGTATGCTGTACTTTGCCTCGGTGTGACATAGGGCAGAAAAACGTAAATGAAACTGTGTGATCGCCATGAACGACGACAAGGAAGGGCGCACGCATTAGCAGCGAAGGCACGCGTGCCAGCGATCGAAGCCGTTCTCGGCTGAACGTCCGATGAAGAACTCGTGGATATTGTGAGCATCATTACTCGTTCCATCTTTTCATCTGTACATACTCATCATCACCACTCCAGTTTAGGTTGTGGGGCACATACTCGAGACAATAAGAAAGAGTCTTGAGGGTACTGGACGCCATCTTACAAGTGGTGGAGAGTGCTGCCCGAGTCCTGCGCCCTCTCGCGCTCTCGGACAACCCCAGCGTTTTCTAGAACAGGTCCCTGGAGCTCCGTTTAGGCCGCCGCTTAAACGACCTGGGTTCGGTAATGTCGCAAGCCGACCAGGCCAACGCAGCAGCTGCGCCACCAGCTGCTGCGTTGGTTGTCCTCGCTGAAGAATTTGTCTGGGCGACTTGGTCGCTGGATACTCCGTTTGCAACAGTACACTTTTGACGTTGTGTACAGGTCTGGCAAACAGCATCAAGATGCCGACGCTCTCTCTCACTGCCCTCTGCCACTTTCATCTCCAACCACGCATCCTCGATGCCCCTCAGGTGATCAAGCGGCTTCCTCTGCACTCACGTTATCACCCCTGGCAGTTGCTGGGTCACTATCTTTAAACAGCAGCGCTCAGTTTGCCACGTGCCAACGTGACGACCCATACTGTGACTGCATTATTGGGTACTTGAATGACTCGCCGTCTCCGCCTAATGCCAGACTACGTCGTCAGCTACGGCAGTTCAAGCTAGACAACAATGTCCTGCAGCGCTATACTTACAATGCGGATGGACATCGGTGTTTGCCAGTACTTCCCCGTTCACGGCAAAAACAAGTTCTCGAAGCACTCCACGACGAACCATCAGCTGGACACTTGGGATTTCAGAAGACCTACAACCGCGTTAGGAGCCGTTTCTTCTGGCCTAGTCTTTCTACCTTTGTGGCTAGTTATGTCACTTCTTGTGCACCGTGTCAACGCCGGAAACGACCCACGTCTGCTCCCGCTGGATTATTACAACCCATTCCATGTCCCGATATACCTTTTGTCGTTGTCGGAATAGACCTCGTTGGACCACTTCCCGTAATGCAAGTGGACCATCCCTGGATCGTCACAGCCGTCGACCACCTCACACGATACGCGGAGACCGCTCCTCTACGCACTAGCTCCGCCTCAGACGTTGCCACCTTCTTTTTAGAAGCCATTGTGTTGCGTCATGGTGCACCTCGAACGTTGTTGAGTGACCGGGGCAAGGCCTTCCTGTCAACAATTCTTGAAGAAATTCTAAAAACTTGTGGCACAGTTCATAAGACCACATAGGCTTACCATCCGCAGACAAATGGCCTGACAAAGCGATTCCACCAGACTCTAATCGACATGATATCCATGTACATCGGACCAAATCACGATAACTGGAAAAAAATCTTGCCGTTCGTAACGTTTGCACACAACACCGCTGTTCAACGAACCACCAGGTATTCACCTTTCTTACTCGACTATGGTCGTGCGCCGACATTCACTATTGACGCCTCTTTCTTCAATGTAACGACAAAATCTTCCACGACTACGCCAGAAAATTTTATCTCCAGGGTCACCGACGCACGGCAACGTGCTCAACTCAACACGGAGGCCAGTCAACTAGACCGCAAGCAACGCTATGACAGCTTTTGTCGAGACGTCACCTTCCGTCCTGGAGATGAAGTACTACTTTGGGCGCCTGTTCGTATACCCGGATTGTGTGAAAAGTTTTAGTCCCGCTTTCTCGGACCTTACGTTGTCAGTGAACGAACATCCCCTGTCAATTACCTTGTCACTCCGGTCGAGGGTTCCTCGGACCGTCGTTACCATGCATTCGAAATAGTTCACGTTTCACGCCTTAAACCTTTTGTTCGCCGTATCTTTCCCGCCTGTCTCGGCCAGGTCAGCCGCTCAAGTGCGCGGGGAAAATAAGTGTGAGCATCATTACTCGTTTCATCTTTTCATCTGTACATACTCATCATCACCATTCCAGTTTAGGTTGTGGGGCACATACTCGAGGCAATAAAGAAAAGTCCTGAGGGTACTGGACGCCATCTTACAATATTCTTGGGGTGCTGTTCTGTCCCTGCCTTCATCGACTGAAGCACGTCTCTAAATAGTGTCGGGCATTTGGGGTTCCCAGATATTTGAGAGATTGCCTAAAACAACATCATAATGGGGTCGATCCATACACAGGGCTTTTACCTCACCGCTAAAGTACGGTGGGTGTATAGGTACCTTAGCTGCAGGTACATTTTCACCAGACCCCTCGGTGAGTACAACGTGCCTTGGTCTGGAAGTCTCGTAGTATAATTATATTATTGCTATTGGCGTCTCTGAGCACCTTGACTGTCGCACTGAAGACTTGTCCCTCGATGACTGGCATGTCCTTTCGCAGTTCAGCAATTTCCGCTCTTGTGTCCACTTTTTCCGCAAAGGGGGCATTTGGCCACTTCTAACGCTTGGCGGCCACGTTCATGAGGTTGATGGCCCATGCGATTACAAAGTGTAAACTTCAAGTTCTGTCTCTTTGAAGCTTCTGAAATTATCTTGCATTGCTTCGCTTCATCATGTAGCTTTTCAAGATTCGCGAGGTTCTGTGCTTCAAGATAGCAGTCAGTAGTGTCAGCGAGCTCCTGAAGTGACTGGCATTCTCGATTTTTTTAGAAATACGATCAGCTTCGTATGGCAACACTGAAAAAAATGTTCAGCGATCTTGTCTTCTCGAAGGTTGTCGAATGTGCGGAGCACATGGGCCACGTATATCCAGTGGTCTGAGTACCCTGATAGTCTTGTAGCCAACTGTCTTCACGTTTCTCCGCCCTCTGCTCATGCTTTTCGGACTTTCTCCCAATGGCCCTGCGCAATAGACCAGAACCTTTGCAACAATGCCTTTTTCACTTAGCCATACTCCATTGAACCAACGCCAGTCATGCGGCCGATCAGATCACTGCCAGTGCTTCACCCCTTAAGCACATTCTAACTGCAAGGGCCCCTTTAATCCTTTGGCATTCCTGGCGTGTTGCCACGCGCTCGAACCTCTGTAAGTGTGTGTGCAGGTCATCGCGTCACTAATCCAATAACGGCAGCAGTTTTTGTCGGTTGACAAACAAAAAGGCGCAATTAACCAGTGGCATAGGCTCAGGGTTTGTTGCTGCACTTGCAGTTGTTCCCTCCTGAAGCTTTACGTTCAATTTAAGAATTTTTTGAGTTTTTTCATCTGCTTCTTTGCTTGCTTCTCTTTCTGGAGCACGTTCACCTGTAAGTGTTGCCTGCTCACTCTCAATCCACTTTATCAGCTTCGTGCCTTAGAGATCTAGCTGTATGCCAACAATGGCTAAAATCTCAGTATCTATTACGGGACCTACTAGTGTGAGCGCGCACTCGAGGTACAATATTTTCCTTCAATGCTTTTAGCAGCGGGGTTTAGGCAGGCTCAGCAGATTGTGATCTAATATTGGTTTTTTGTCAACCCTGCATCACACTTGGTTTCATGCCTACATTTAGTTGTGATTGGCAGCATCCGAAGGACAGACGTACGTGTCCTCCAGACGATTCGAGCCTAAGCACTGCGAATATACTTTGGGCTTCTGAGATGCGCGTCTTCAGCAGCGACTGCTGTCTTCGAACGTGATCACCCAATCACAACGTATGTTCAAGTAGATCATTTAGGAATGCTCATAAGACATACCACCCGGATTCCATCACACCACCTCCTTTCACTTCACTCTTCTAGGCCACACTCTACATTTAAGAGTAAGAGTGCTTCGCATAGCACAGTGTTTCCCTCGGACTTCACACACGTGGCAAGACAACCGTCACTACTGCGCTGTCTACATCCACTGAAAGCGCTGATCACCGTTCTCGTAATAAAAAACAAAAAATAGTAGTCATATTTGGCTTAACATCAAGGCACATTAGTATTCATGTGCAAAAAACACAATTAATGCCATCATATTTACACGAATGGTTCAGTTTTTTTGTAAGCTTAATAGAGGCAGTGGTCATTTTTGCAAAGTTCGTCAGCATGAAATTCAAAACATCGCATTGGCACCATCGAAGGATGCGTAACGAGCCTTCATTCGTGATTCTCTGGAGTTTTGTAGTGTGATAACCATCACAGGCATGATCAAACTTCGCGGACACAATAAGGCAACTCTAGTTTACTGTCGCAATAACGTCATGAACCAAATGAACAATTAATTAGTCGCTGAAATTGCACTTCTTCGTCACCACGCTATATACAAAAAGCACATCATAGCACACGATAAGATACCGGGTCATTTAGATACCTATGTAATTATCTCTGAAGATTAAGCCGAGGGATCTGCTTATGATGCTCTGCATTGTGTAGCTATACCTTTGCTCAGAACGAATACAGCTACAAGGATTCGTTCATTCTGTGTGAACTGATTCTCGCACAGTGGAACTCGACAGAACTTACCAATGCCCGTCTTCCCAGCTTACACCTGAATCTACAGCTACGTGTTTCAATGGGAGTAACTATAGCTAAGGAAAAAAAGTAGAACTTCAAGGGTCGGTTTGCTTTGCTAGACACAATAAACTAATGAAAACTAACCGACAGTATTGTCAGGTGCCAGGAAATGTAGGGGTTGTCATCAAAAGTAATTGTAATGTAAATGTGAATAAATAAAAGTGGATAAAAAGAAAACTTGTCATGGGCAGGATCCGAACCTGAGACCTTCGAAAAATCCGTACTATGCTCTATCACTGAGGTACGGTGGCGATCAGGCCTCCGTCCAATTTATATGGTAGATATGTGAATTTAAGCGCAGGAGCTTCAGTCAGTGCTACGTGTTGCCATTGCGGCGTGTATGAAACACTCTTTTTGCCTGTTATCAAGTCACGTAATACGTAATCTCATTACGAGATGGCAGCTGACTAATAATCCCTCCTATATTACATCAAGGCATCAGGCCTTGTAGAACAAAGCCCTCGCTGTGAATGAAGTGTAAATTTAAAAGCTCGTTTTCTTTGTTAGACGAAATATATAATTGAAAACTAGACTACACAGGTTCATGCAGGTCTTTGAGATTCTTGAAAACCCTTAAATTCGAAAAGTTTGTTTTCAAGGCCTTGAAAGTGCTGCAATTTTTGCAAATCTTTAAAAATTCATGAATATACCTTTTTTAATGTGTATAATTGCACATTTCCCAGTGCAAAATTTGTGATGCCATAAATGTAGCAGGTGGCATGTGTGATGTGCCCACCACACTAGAATTGACATCAGTATCTTCTGTATTTAACCAACATAGTGCAATTCTGTAAACTAAAAAAATCAGCAAGATGAGAAACACGAGAAGAAGTGTTGCACTGAGTAGTAGGTCTAAACACGCACAAAAAAAAGAAAAGAAACCAGAAGTCGCTGTTGAGGAATTAACAGCTAAAACAGACACACATGCAAAAAAGCCAAAGACAATTAGTGACTTGACGTGCATCGTCAAGTCAAACAGTCGTAAGAAGACTGCCAAGACCAAGAAGCGAGAAACTACAATTCAAAGTTGTCTAGGAATAAAACGTTATTGCAGCATTGCTTTTGACGTCTACTCTAGTCATGGTTCCTTTCTTCGAAGAATTCTAGTTATTTTAACACTTCATTCTCCCCTAAACTTGTGGTAAATGGGTTTCTAACAGACAATGGATGCCTTGAAAAATTGCACAGGTAGCCTTGAAAGTGCTTAAAAATCCTTGAATTTTCGTCATGTAAATGAGCATGAACCCTGCGCTCATTATCACTGTGCACGATTTAGGAAATGCTAAAAGAGTTTTCGGGTCTAGGGTGTAGCCTCACTGGCGACTACTTGCCGGGAATGCACTTCCTCACCAAAGAAGGATTAGCCACCCTGGTGCAGTACTTGGCCACTCCTTCCCATGACTACAGCAATCAACCCTTGGCCCTCAGTCCCCAGTGGCTGCGAAGTAGCTGTCAAAGGCGGGGGTCAGAACTGCGACGCAGAGCAGGATGCTAAGTGTCTCTGGGTCTGAACAGGGTGCCATTGGAATTTGAACTTGGCTACGTTCAACGCTAGAACACTATGTAGTGAGGTTAGCCTAGCTGTGATTTTCGAGAAATTAGAAGTAGTTCAATGAGATATTGTAGGGTTCAACGAAATTTGGAGGACTTGTGAGACCCATACAGTGCTGAAGAACGTACACGTCCTATACTATCCTCGATTAGTTGACAGAAAAGAATTAAGAGTGGAGTTTTTATGCACAAAGAGAGAGAGAGAGATAAATAGAGAGGAAAGGCAGGGAGGTTAACCAAGCTTGGCTCGGTTGGCTACCCTACACTTGGGGTGGGGGAAAAGGGGAATAATAGAACGAAAAGAGACAGAAAAGAAGAGGAGTAAGAAAGGGAAGCATAAATAGTCAGCTCGAAACTACACAGCACGGCCTCGCACAGTTATTTCACAAGCGGTCGTGAAGTTTGGTGTTCCTTAAAAAGTACAAGAGGGCTTTTGTGGCTTTGCGCGTATGGGAAGCCGTCGGCCAAGGTCACAGGATCTTCTCTTCTGTAAGCGGCCGTGAATCCAGCTGACAGAGCTTGGCTTCCATAATACGTCGTTCGGTCTGGTATGCTGGGCAATGACATAGAATGTGCTCAAGCGTTTCCTCGCAGGCGCAGATGTTGCATGCCGAAGTGCTCGCCATTCCAAGGAGACGAGAGTACGAATTCGTAAATGCCACGCCCAACCTCATGCGACACAGTAAAGTTTCAGCGCATCGTGGGAACCCGGATGGCAAACGAAGTTGCAAGTTTGGGTCGATCGAATACAGGTGCGTGTTGGAGAAACCCTGCGTATTCCATTGTAGGAGAGATATACGGCGAGCAAGTGATTGTAGTAGCCTTGCAGCGTCCGTTCTCAAGAGTGGTATGAGCGTGCGCTGGTCTTGGTCATGAGCCGATCGAGCAGCTTCATCTGCGCGGTCATTGCCAACGATTCCGCAATGACTCGGCAACCACTAAAATACAATATCGTGACCTTCCGCGAGCGCTTCGTGGTAGTGGTGCCTTATCTGATATAATGATTGTTCATGTTGCCCGTGCTGCAGAACAAACCGTAGTGACTGTAAGGCTGACCTGGATTCGCAAAAGATGGCCCATTGGTTAGGTTCCTGGTGAAGAATGTACTTTACTGCACCTTGAAGTGCTGCGAGCTCTGCTGCTGTCGACGTCGTGGTGTGAGCAAACTTGTACTGAAGCAACACATTTTCAGATGGAACAACCACTGCTCCTGTGGAGCTGTTGGAATTAGTGGAGCCATCGGTGTAAACATGTATGCGGTCGAAGTACCTTTCGTCCAACAGACGCAAAGTCACTTGCTTCAGGGCTAGCGTTGACATGCGTGCCTTCTTATGCACAAAAATATCACTGGCAACATAGAGGAATCAGTGAGCATCAGTGAGAGAATGGCAAATATCATAATCAAGTTTAGCAAACGGTACAAGATGAAGGTGGTAAAGGCCAACACGTGTACACCGAGCCATGATAATCATTTGTCTGAACACTTCTAGGAAAACGCAAAGACAGCCATGTATAAAGACATAGTACATTACTATGAAGGGCGACTTTAATGCAAAGTTAGGTAAGAAACGGGCCGAATACCACGCAGTAGAAGAAAATCGCATCACGTCTAGGAATGCCAGAGAAGAGTTATTAGTAGAACCTGTAGAGCATTTAAATTTACGGATATCTATTGCTTTTTCAAAAATGGGCTAACCAAAAGTGGACGTGGCGATGTCCTAGCGGAGAAAAAAATGAAATAGACTTCATCCAGTGTGTACACCCCGGAATTTTACAGGATTTAGAAGTAGTTATCAAAATCCGATTCAGTGACCCTAGAATGGTAAGAGCTCATATTAACCTAAAGTTAAAAATCAAAGACATAAACTTATACGCAAGAAGCCAATTATTAGGCTAGCACAGAAAGTACAGGACTTCAGAGTTTCACTTTAGAAAACATTTGAGGCTCTAAATGAGGTAGCACACGTTAGCATTGACACAATGAAGCATAATCTTTCTAGTAACACCCAAGAATGCGCAATGAAAGTCGGTGGTAAAGTCACTAGCCAGGACACTGGCAAACCACCTCAGGAGACTAAATATCTCATGAAAAGATGACAAACCATGTAAGCCTCAAATACAACCGATGCTATAGAGCTGGTGGAGCAATCGAAGGTAATAAATAGGCGCAATGTAGGCGACATCAGAAGGTATAACGTGTAGAGAATGGAAGAGGCTGTAAAAAGTGGTAGAAATCAAAAAGCTGCATACGCAAACTAGAGCATAGACAAAAGTTTTATTTATGCATTAAGGGACAACGACAGCAATGTCATAACCAATATTAGTAGGATAATTAGGGTGGTGAATGATTTCTACAGAGAGCTGTGCATGAGCCAAAACAACTAGGATGATGTCGTAAGGAGCAATAATAGCCCAGAAAAAATATACATCCTACCAGTAATCACAGGGCAAGTAGGGAAAAATGCAGAGCCGCTGGTGCGGAAAAGGTAACAACGACCCTGCTAAAAGATGGTGTAGAAATTGTGTCAAAAAAGCTGGGCGCCTTATATACGACGTGTATTTTGAGAGGAAAGATGCCAGAATCTTGGCAAAACGGCAACAGCATTTTATGTATAAGAAAAGAGGGGTCAAGGACTTCAAATATTACAGGCCGATCATCTTACTTTCTGTTTTCCAAAATATATTTAGAAAAGTAATAGTTAATAAAACAGGGTGACATCAGAGTTCAATCAACGAAAAGACCAAGACAGGATTTCGTACAGGCGACTTCACAATTGACCATATTCATACTGTCAATCAGATAATATGAAATTCGCGGATACAGCCAATATATATATATATATATATATATATATATATATATATATATATATATATATATATAGAGAGAGAGAGAGAGAGAGAGAGAGAGAGCATCGCACGCGTAATTCGAAGGTCGTAGGCTCGATTCCTGCTCACAGTTGGTAATTTTTTCATCCACTTTTCTTTCTTCTTATTTATATTCCATTGGTTCTAATAACTTCCCCTGTACATTCCTTGGAATTACTGTCTGTTATATCTCATTATTTTGTGTTAAAAACACGGAAAAACGAACCCTTAGGTATACACTTATTTCCCTCATCAGGGGATAACTCATCCCCTGATGAAGGGAGGACCCCTTCCGAAACTGTTGGGAAATAAATATATTTATCCTTGTTGACAACGCTCCCGTTGTGCCATATCCCATACCTTCACGAAGACAAACTGCCCCATTGAATTATTACTCCCACTATATATATATATATATATATATATATGTATATAAATATATTGCTTTCTAAAATACTAATAGCAGTAACGCTAGAACTATGGTATCAGAGTATCAACGAACCCTACATAAACATACTGGAATAAATGTACAGTGAATCCAAAGCCACCGTATTTCTACAAAAAGAAAGTGACAGAATCCCAATAAAGAATAATGTAAGGTAGGGAGACATTATCTCTCTAATGCTATTCACCGCGTTTTTACAGGAGGTTTTCAGGACCCTAAATTGGGAAAAGTTAGGAATAAGAGTTAATGAAGAGTATGTTAGCAGCCTTCGAATCACTAATGCCATTGCCCTGACGAGCAATCCAGGAAACAAGTTACAACTCATGATTACAGGACTAGACAAAAAAAGCAGAAGTGTAGGTCACAAAAAATATGCACAAAACTAAAGCCATCTGCCACAGGCTCGGCAGAAAACAGCACTTTGCGATAAGTGGAGAGAGGCTGGACGTATTAAAATAATTTGTCTACTTTGAACAAGAAGTAATCACGGAGCCAAACCATGAGAGTGAAATATTTAGAATAAGGATGTAGTGGATTACAATTGGCCAAAATTCTCAAATCATTATTGGTAATCGGCCACAAACCCTCAAGAGGAACGCATACAACAGCTGCATCTGGGCAGTACTTACCTACAGAGGAGAAACCTGGAGGCTTACAAAAAGGATTCAGCTTAATTGAGGGTGGTGCAGCAAGAAATGTAAGGAAAAAGATTGATGTAACCTTAAGAGTCAAGAAGAGAGCAGTGGTTCATGGAACAAACTGGTGTTAAGAATATCTCAGTTGAAATCAAAAGAAACAAATAGACACGTGCTGGGCACGTATCACGTAGACATGATAACAGCTGGTAATCAAGGGTACCCAACTGATTGGATTCCCAGAGCAGGCAAATGCACGAAGAGGCGATAGAGTGTTAGGTTGGCCGATGACAATAAAATGTTCGCAGGTGTAACGTGGCAGCAGAAAGCGCAAGACCGAATGGATTGGCAGTGGGAGTAGTCAAGCTTCTGCTGTTGATGATGATGAAGAGACGATATTTTCAGAAGAAAATAGAGGTTTTATTCGAAGTAATTGTAATTTAAATGCGAAGAAAGGAAAGCGGACGAGAAGGAGACGCTAATGTGCCACCTGGGACTTAGGCTGGCCTTGATAGATGTCCACTATTTTCAAATTTGAATGGCCAGCAGCACGATGTGTCATAACTGTAACTGTGAGAAGACAAATCTTATCTGTTAGTCTTCACGACAGATTGCTAAAAAGTAACTTTCAAAAGTGTTTCGTATGCTTGCATTCCAACTGGTTAGTTGGTGAGATGGTTTAGATAGCATAATAACAAAAACCTTTGAGTGCCAATAAATGACACAGAATTAAAAAGAGAAAGACCCACTACAAGTTCTCACTCACTACTTTATCTTAAAACACTGGCCGAAACCGTCCTCATCAGAGAAGGCTTGGAGAGAGTCGCTGCGTTTCTTGCAGACAAGTGCTCTTACAGACAGCTACACAACGGTCTGTTTTGTTCCAATATTGTTCTCTTTTTTTCTTTTTTTTCTGCTTTTTTGCAACAACTCTTATTTGTAACTATTTATTTTTCTTGAACACTTTCCCAGCACGAGGTATCCAGTAGGTCTGAAAACTTGCTAGGCTTCGCATCTTTCTACATTTATCTTCTTCCTCATCATCATCCTTGATGCCCTTGACAGTTTTGAAGTGCCAAAAAGCTTGTTTAGTAAAAGCCAGTGGCTTTTCTAGAAATATAGTGTCAATCTACCTTCGGTCCATCCTCAGCGCCTTCAGAAGCGGCTTTAGACTCAGATAAAAACAAACAAATGTTGGGGAGAGAAAGGACGAAAATTGCACCTGATGCGAGTGATTTTTTTTTTTGCGAATAGCAAACTCCTTTGGGGTGTTTGCCTCTAGACTCTGTGTAGCCCAGAATTTTTTCATTGTGCTTTGACAAACAGGAAAAAGACAAAGATAGAAAAGAGAGAGTGATATTCAACAATGTTAAGGAGACAAAAATATAGAATACTTCAACCAAGACAGTAGAGCTCAAATTAAAATACAGAATATAAAGGTAATGTTTTAAATATCCTGACTAAAGCACAATAGTTCACGATTAGCAACGGGTCCCTAAAATATGCAAGATAGCACGTTTATATAGGCCATTTACTAATAGAACGCCTCCTTATAAACAAAATAGGTTCACCCAAGTATCATCATTATCATCCTCATCAGCAGCAGCAGTAGCCTGACTACGCCTCCTGCAGGGCAAATCAAGGCCTCTCCAATGATCCGCCAATCAACCTGGTCTTGTGCTTTCTGCTGCCCCGTTGCACCTGCTAACTTTTTAATCTCATCGGCCCACCTAACTTTCTGTCTCCCCTTTAAGTGTTTACTTTTCTGGGAATCCAGTCAGTTACTTTAATGAAGAACACTTATCCTTCCTACGTGCTACGTGCCCGGTCCATGTTCGTTGTTTTCTTCCTAAGTTCAACTGCATCCCTACTCCAATGCATTCCCTGATCCAGTCTGCTCACTTCTTGTCTCTTAAGATTTCACCGATCATTTTCATTTCCATCGCTCACTGCATCGTCCTCAATGTTAGCTGAATCCTTTTTGTAAGCCTTCAGGTTTCTGCTTCATAGGTAATACCAGCCAGGTGCAGCTGTTTTGGCCGCTTTCAAGGATTACAAACACAGCCTCTTGATGACTCATGGTTTTGTCCACTGATGTGCTCTAATAGCATTGGTAGACCACAACAGCTTTAGAAAATAGCCCGTTGATTTTCTGCAGTTTCCTTCGTTTATTAGGCAAAAATATACTCAAATGAGTGTTAATTTAGGCTACATGAAAATTATGAAACATTCGTTTATACTCTACACACGTCTATTTTATGTGACAAATTAAAGAAAGACTTTCTTTACGCTTGAAAAAAATTACAAACTTGCTTTGAGTTCGGACGTTAGGAGCTGGTATATGAGGTAACCGTAAGTTTTTTTTTTGTACAACGCCAACGCTTGTGGCCTTGAAACCGTTTATACATATTCCTCTTGGGGGTTATGGCAGATTACCATTCATGATTTGAGAATGTTGGCCGAATGTGATCCACCCTATTCTTATTTTTCTAAGTATTTCACTCTGATGGTTCGGCTCTGCGGTTACTACCTTTCCAAAGTAGAGATATTCCTTCACAAATTATAGCCCCTCTCCACCTATTGCAAAAGACTGTTTTCTGTTGAGACTGTTGCAGATTACTTTAGTTCTGTGCTTATTATAGTTGAGACCTAGTCTTCTGCTTTCTCTGTCCATTTCAATGATTCTGATCTGTATTTCGTCCCCTAGTTACTCACAATGTAACGTCATCAGGTAATCGTTGGTTCCTAAGATACTCTTCACTAACTCTTATCCGTAACTCTTGGCAACCTAGGGCCCTGAAAACCCCGGCAAACACATGGTTGATAGCTTTAGAGAGATTCTGTATCCCTGCCTGACAGCATTTTTATTGCGATTCGGTCATTTTCTTTATGAATAACTATGGTGGCTGTAGATCCACTGCACATTTCTTCCAGTATGTTTATCTAGGGTTCATCGAAGCTTTGATAACGTAGTGCCTGCATTACTGCTGATGCCTCGACTGAGTCGAAAACGACTCAGTCGAGGCATCACATGTTTGTAATGAGTGAAATGCGCTTCGTAATGCGTTTTCGTAATGTATTAAAGTTGTGTATAGGGGTTGGTTGTATTTCGTGCATTTCTTTATTACCTAATTGATAGTATGAATATGGTCTATTGTGGGGTAGCCTATACAAACTCCTGCTTGGTCCTTTGGCTTAGTGGACTCTAATGTACTAGAACGCACAAGAGGATACATTCGCAAACCTTAACAGGTAATTTGCCACTGTCACTAAAGCAAAAATTGTAGAAACATTACACTTACCAGTGCTAACATATAGGGCTGGCACATCGCGAATGGCAATAAGCTTGAGACAAATTTTCGGAAACACGCAGTGTTCTTGTAACGGAAACTGACTCGCATAATATTAAGAAATAGGAAGACAGCAGAATTAGTGAGTGAATAAGCAGGGTTGGCCGATATAAGGCTGACATTGAGAGAATCAGACGCATCTAAAGACCACGTAATGCATAAGACATCCTGCGTAGGATCGTTAGTGCAGCAGTTCTGATGCCAATGGAATTGGTGTGGGAAGCAGCCAAGATTAGATTGATACAGAGTAGGTTACAGTGATGTGAATAAAAACTTAACAAGCATAAATTGGAATGTGCTCATGATGACCGGAGATCGTTGACAGAGGCCTTCTTCCTGCAGTGCAGATAGATCATTACGTACGCAATTTTTCAACGCGTAAGTTTCGTGCCACTAGCTCAGTAAGGAGGGACGTCAGTTGACTGGAAGCTCCAAACTGTGAGCCTGCGTAAAGGTTTGATAGGCATCACACCTGTTCAAACTAGGCATCGCGTAGCTCAAAGCGCGGCACCATTTAAATCGCACCACTTGCAGACAGAGATGTCTCGATCACTCCTCTTCGAGATGGTCGGATTCATTCGAGGTCAGATCAAGTAAATACCCCTTCACCGCACAACAGAGAACTAGACACAGCATTTTGCCCAGCACTTCTCAGCCTTGCAAAAACGTTTCATATAGGACCTATGCAAGCCCACCAAGAATGTGAAGAAGATGAACGTTGTATTAAAAGACTGAAGAGTAGGTGAACATATTCATGACAGCGCATGAGTACGCGGACACAAAAGAAGAAGGAAGGAAAAGAAGACAACCGCCTGTTTGTAGCACGAAGCCACAAGAATAACCGTACTGTATCAGATTGCAGCTTATCAGTGTGACTGTATGTCACACTTATTCTGTCCTCCCTTTGTTCCCTTTCCCTCTTTTCCGCTTTAAAAGGGCTCGAAATAAACCGCCATGGCTCTTTTTTGGTTGGCGCAGCTCTAGCCAACATGACAGCCTATTTCTTTTAGAGACACAATACATGGTGTCAGAAGAGCCAAAGCCTCGTCAAAATGGAAAACGTCAAGCATCCAGAACAGCTGCAGTTGGCAGGCAACATACGAAGAAATTGGCAGATGTTCAAGCAAAAACTGGAACTGTTCTTCGCGGCGACGCCCACTAAACCACCCAGGACGGAAGCCTCTGAGACAGCAATCTTGCTTAGCATCGCCGGTGAGGAAGTTCTCGAGATCTACAACAACTTCTCGTTCGCAGAAGATGAGAGCAATGAAGACTACCTGACAGTGTTGCGGAAGTTCGAGGAGTACTGTGTCGACGAGGGGAACGAGGTTTACGAGAGGCATGTTTTTCGCCTTCGCATGCAGAACGAAGGAGAGCCGTTTGAGCATTATTTGCGAGAGCTTAAAAAACAGGTGAAGCTATGCAGTTTCGGCACGCTAGAAGAATCCATGATACGAGATCAGGTTGTTTTTGGCACAAACAACCTGAAGATAAGGGAAAAGATGCTGCGAGAAAAGGGCTTAACCATACAGAAGGCTGAGCAGATTTGTAAAGCAGCCAAGGTTTCAGCACGACAAACTGCTGCTTGGTCGAATCAAACGTTGCAAGTAGACTACGCCCACAGGACAGAGCACAACAAAAAAAGATTTCGGTGCCGACAGTGCAACAAGGAGCACGTGCAAAGGCAATGTCCAGCATATGGAAAGACATGCTTCGCTTGCAATAAGCCGAACCATTTTTCTATATGCTGCAAGCGTCGACCGACCCGACACTTAGACCAAGTACAAGAAGTTGAGGCAGAGGAAGGATTTGACATTTTGAACATCGGTGTCTATGATGTCAGCCTCGGGGAAAGTGCAGACTGGACGGTGAGCGGAAAGCTAGGCGGACAGGAAATCAGATTCAAAGTGGACACAGGTTCACAAGCCAACATAATTCCGTGGTCTCTTTTCCGTCGTTTCAAGGCAGCAGTGGACCTGCAGAAAAGTAGTGCAGTTTGGAAGGCTTACAACGGCAGCGCCATCAAGCATGTCGGATATGGCAGGAAATTGTTGCTACTAAACGACGCGATGCATGCTGTGACTTTCTTCGTAGTCAAAAAAGGGCACCAGGCCATATTAGGGCGGCACGCATGTAAGCAATTTGGGCTTGTCCTGAAATCTGTGGATTCGGTAAGGTGGAGCGAGCCGGAACCCGAGAAGGCCTTTCCAGACTTATTTCAGGGTACGGGCTGTGTCGGAAGGCGATACCGAATGGTCCTGCAGGAGGGTGCTGTTCCAGTCGTGCACCCAGCCTGACGGGTACCCTTGGCCCCGAGAGAGCCTCTTCGACAAGAACTGGAACACATGGAAACTGCCTCCATTACCAAGAAAGTGGACGAACCGACAGAATGGGTGAGCTCTCTGGTTATTACGCGTAAAAAAGATGGGGCCCTTCGTGTATGCATGGATCCGAGGGAAATAAAAAAGAACATAAAGCGTGAGCACTATCCTATGCCAACAAGGGAAGAGATTGAGGCAGAGCTGTCAGGTGCAACATTTTTTTCGCGCCTAGACGCCAAGGCAGGTTTCCATCAAATTCCATTGGACGCAGCTACATCACGAGTGTGCACTTTTGCGACGCCGTTCGGGCGTTACCGCTTCTTGCGACTTCCGTTCAAAATTTCGTCAGCAAGCGAGAATTTCCAGAAAACGCTAACAGAAATATTTGAAGGATTGGCAGGTGTACGCATATACATAGACATTTTAGTGTGGGGCGTCAGCAAGGATCAGCATAACGAACGCCTGCAGGCCATGCTGAAGCGAACACAAAAAGCGGGCCTGACTTTTAACCTGCGGAAATGCGTTTTTGGTGTGAAATAAATTGAGTTCCTGGGGGACGTAATAAGTGAGCAGGGAATAAGTCCGAGTCGCAACCTGGTTGAAAGCTTCCGTTAACTGCCTACACCTACAGATAGGCACACCGTGCGCAGAATGATGGGTGTGGTGCACTATTTTCGCAAATATGTGCCGTCGTTGAGTGATGAGATAATCTTTCTGCGCGGCCTTGAAAAGTAAACGTCACGTTTGAATGGACCACAGCGCATCAGCGGGAATGGAAAGCAGTGTGCAACGCGTTAACAAACACACCATTACTCGCGCTCTTTGACGAGAAGGACACTAAGATCACTGCGGACGCTTCGGGGACCGGTTTAGGCGTGGCCCTGCTGCAGAAACATGGCAATGACTGGCGTTCAGTGACGTATGCATCAAGAACATTAACCGATTGCGAGAACCATTACTCGCAAATTGAACAGGAAACGCTCGGTATAGTGTTGGCATGCGATACATTTCATCATTTTGTTTATGGTCGAAAGGTATAGATCGAAACTGACCATAGGCCTCTGCTTGCCATTTTCCAAAAGGGCATTGGAGACATGCCACCACGATTACAGCGTTTTTTCATCAGGCTTTTACAAAATGATTATACTTTGCAGTTCATGCCTGGCAAGGAGCTGGTTCTCGCGGACATGCTGTCGCGTGCACCTATGCCATCACAGTCATCGAGTGCCTTCACAGACGTCGACATCCATGCGACAGAGGTAGTGTCCGGCATCGTAACCACGCCTATGAAAGTACGTCTGGAAAAGGAAACAAGGAACGACCCGTGTTTGAGCGAGGTGAGAGAACAAATCTCACGGGGTGACGCCGTCGAAGGTGAACTCAAGCCCTTTGCCGGAGAGCTGTCAGTGGTGGAAGGTACACTACTGAAGGGATGCAAAGTGATCATACCCAAAGCCATGAGAGCAAAAATTTTTCGACGAATTCACGATGAACACCTCGGACTAAATAAATTCAAGGCGAGAGCACGCAGATTGGTATTTTGGCCTGGACTCAGCAGTGCCATTGACTCCATCATTCTGGGGTGCAGTACTTGCCAGAGGTATGCATACAAGCAGCCGAGTGAGTCCCTTCTCATGCAGCTAACCCCGGACAGGCCATGGAACCGAGTGGGAATTGAAATTTTTCAGTTCTGGGGAGCCTCCTATGTCATTGTATACGATGCCCACTCCAATTTTCCTGACGTAGAGAAGCTAAAAAGCACAACGGTCATAGAAGTCATAGATAAAATATCGGCCGTCTTCTCACGGTACGGCATCCCGTTTCATGTATGTACTGACAATGGGCCCCAGTTTGAATCGCAAGAGTTCCGAGAGTTCGCGCAAAGATATGACTTTCAGCACATCACATCGAGTCCAGAATTCCCTCAGTCAAATGGACTGGCAGAAAAGGGGGTTCAGGTTGTTCAGCGCATCCTAAAGAAGACCAAAAGCTCCAACGGTGACTTTTGGTTGGGGCTTTTAGCCTATCGGTCATCCTCACTAGAAGATGGTTGCTCTCCGGGTGAACTACTGCAAGGACGGCACCTTCGCACGGCCCTTCCCGAGTACCAAGGCGATCCCGGAACTACAGTGGAAAAGCGTCGCCAGTCTTCGAAGAGAAAGGCACTACCACCACTCGGAAGTGGAACTGTAGTACGCATTCATAATGGACACTGGTCACACACAGCGACAGTAAGCGAGCAAGCCGCACCAAGATCTTTCATGGTGAAGACGGAGGACCAGCGGATGCTGAGGCGAAACAGGCAACACCTGCTGCTCATACCCGGAAACGGTACAAGCGAGGATGAAGACCAAGACGCCGAGAGCCCTGAAAACATGGTCAATAGCAGCAAAAGCCAGAACAGCAATACACCTGGCGAACAAGCGCACGGAGACCAACGAGGCATAGCGGATTCCACGGCTATAACGCAAGGTGCCCACCATGAAGGGGACAATTTCAATTTTTCAAGTGCACGAAAGTCTACCAGAAAACGTGCGGAACCTCGACGATTGCATTACGACAACAACTTTCATCAAGTTTTCTAAAATATTTTTTATCAACACGAGAACATGTATCAAATTGCAGCTTATCAGTGTGACTGTACGTCACACTTATTCTGTCCTCCCTTTGTTTCCTTTCCCTCTTTCATATCGTTTGCTTTAAAAGGGCTCATAATGCACCACCATGGCTCTTTTTTGGGTGGCGCAGCTCTAGCCAACATGACAGCCTATTTCTTTTAGAGACACAATACATGTACCTATTTCTTAGAAAGGAAAGCCTCTTATGTCTGAAATATTCGTTCTTGTCCGGGATTCGAACCCAGGACCAATCTCTTTCCTAGGCGGTCACTCTGCCAATAGAGCTAACCAGGAAGCTAGCAATTGGCAGCACGACGGCGAATTTATCGACAACTGCAAGCACATGAACACAAGTAATGCAAAATCTGCGAGGTGGTGGAGGGGTTAAGATACGGAAAGAAGACACCCGCAATGTGACTGAAAGGTCACATTGCGGTCACATGTGCTAACACTTCAGCAGTAGTACTTCCGTTCATACACAAACTATACCTCAGTTTGAAGAACGTGCCCAGCCGATTTGGTGTAAGTGCAGTTTTTTCATCGCCTAAGAAGTTGAATAAGGTTTATGGGTTCATTGAACGGAAACTTAAAGGGACACTAAAATTAAATAACGATTTCGTCAGAGTGAAAGCTGAATGTATGACAACATCTAAAACGACAATATTACCAACAACAGCGCCCTACTTACCGAGAAATTGAGGTAAATGCCCAAGAACAAGTGCGCTGCAGTAGGACATTCTCAAAATGATCCCGATGACATCAGACAGACCACCTACAAATAATCACTAGTAATCGGCCTAGCTGCCTTAAGTAAAGAACCTTCCGTTCATCAAGAGATGCGATAAAGTGCTGCCTGTTTGTTTCTGTTTTTATCATGTAAAAAAAACACACGACGTTACTGCGGTGAATGGCGCGAGTGGCTCGAACATTGAATTTTTGCGTAGCAACACTAGACAGGTGGGGCCATCTAGCAGGGCGCATTTGCATCGAAAAACGTCTGCAATCTCGGAGCCAATGGTAGGAAATCGATCAATGGCTGTTCTTGCTGCTGTGGCACCCGCTTCTTTTGGTTTGCTGCTACTAATGCAGTAAATCCGGGCAACGTTGCGCACGGCAACAGTGACGTGAGTCGGTCCGGTTTGTCCGCTTTTTGAGGCGGGTAGTTTGAAGTACGCTAACCCAATGCAGACCACTAAAACGTGACTTTATTTCAAAATAAGCTCTTCTTTGGCACAAAAGTAACACTACTAGGTTTCTGAACTGCTATTTTAACAATCAACGTCGACTTAATAAATAGTTGCCTTTAGTTTCCCTTTAAGAAGTGCGTGTCAGGAGTAACCAATGAAGGCTGCAGGATGAAACACTTAACTCTTTTTGTACAGTACAGGAAGGGTATTGTGTATCATTTTTCATTTCCATGTGGTCGTGTATACTTTGGCCAAAGAAGTAGATGCGTCAACATTACGTTGTTGGAAAACAGAAGTTTTTGGCACGTTATTTTATACTCACGTATGTCGCAACATCTTGTGCAGTGCCATTGCACACCTATCTTTCATAAAGCAAAGGTTCTATGACACACAGAAATCCAACTACGAGAGATATAACTGAAGTATGTAATATCAAAAAAGGGCGAACAAATAATTACCATGTCTTCTATAGCCCTACATCTTAGCGAAATTAGGTTCTTAGATAGCGCGATATCTCAACTTTTATGCTGTTGCAGTGGGATGTATCAAGGTTCTTTTTATCCTAATTATGTCAGCTGATTTGTTTTTTTTTGCCTTAGTGTGATCACATAGGTATGAAGGTTGAAGTGTTTCTTTTCTGTTCTTGTTTTTTCAATGAAAATTCAGTTGCGAGTCAGCGCTGCAGTTAGTCCCTTCTTCTTTTGTGTCCAGGTAGTCGTGCGCTGTGTTCAAATATCTTCAAGTACCGTCACCAACTGGCCCACGTTTCACTCCTTCTAAAGAGCATAGCATGCCGCATCGATGTGGACATCGTTTTCTATACAACAAAGCAGTTTTAAAAAATTTGCTGTTTCGCAAATTCAGATAGTCCAAAAGTCTCGTCCAGAGTAATGAAGCAGCTCACAAAGTTGATTAAAATTAACACCGAAATTGTCTGTATCAAACCAATGTCAGGTTATCGGTCCTACTTTCACAAACCTGACCACACAATAAATGTGCCAAAAACTACCCCTCGAATTTGGATATAAAACAGATACTGGGAATAGTGAACACTCCTATCAGCCATATCTTGGAGTCTTAGGTGGCACGGAGAGAACTGGAGCGTGTAGGTATAAACTTTCTCGGATGTTATGTATTTACACAGTGGCCTGTAATCGTTCCCTGCGAAGCAGCTTTTTTCTGCCGTTTCACGGGGAACTGTGAGAGTATGTAATGCGAATGACATTGCTCGCAGGTAGACGTTAAGCGATCAGGCCACTTTTTGTTTCCGCGATACTTGCATTACGCCATGTCTCGTGCCCTAGCTTCGCCATTATCTACCGCAGTACTTATTCATCGACCTAAAGCATACGAAACGCAAGAGAAAGCTTCTTTTCGGAACAAAACAAAGCAAAACAAAGCAAGGCAAATCAGTCAAGTGACGCAATCAGTCTGTTCTCATTCATAGATACTTTTGCCAAGGGTTGATAATGCACGGGGATCCAATTATACACGCAATAAAGTGCGCCATGTAAGTGCATCCACTAAGTTTCGGTGATCGTTTTATAAGAGAAGGTGACGTTCTACGCAACGCGCTGAACCAACTCGACGAGAGACTCTTTTCGGAAGAGAAGGTTCTGGGATAGTGGCTCTATGCGTCCCAGAATAACAGAACGACGTGAGCTCTGCTACTGCTTTTAAAATTGGCCATGTTAAGTGACCACGTGTAGGTGTGTGATAGACAGGCACACATGTTCACTGACACCGCTTTCTTTTTTTCTTCTTCTTTCTCTGTCAACCCCTTCATCGCTTCCACTCAGTCTAAGATAGCAAACAGGACGCGCGTCCGGGTGACCTATCTGCCTTCGTTCCTTTTTTCCTTACTATCTTCGTCCTCTTCCCTTGTGCTGTTTGTACTTTAGAAAGAACTGTCCACCAATCTCTGCATCGTACTGATCTAGTCTCAGAGAACTCGGTTTCTGGAATGCATGTGGTCTACGAATAAAAAGTGGCAGAGCGGCAGTGGCATCCGCGTACCGCCGATACGCAGTGGGTGCCGTTGCGTCCCGTGGCTCTCCCAATTGAGGTTCTCAAAGACACGACGAAAGTTTGAAAGTACCTTAACAGCCGGATCTGCAAAGCTAATGAACGAAAATTCCCACCTGAAATTTGTGACCTTGCTGTTACGACGTGGGAGAAAAAAATCACATTTTTTTCTGCTTTAGAAAAAAAATGATTCTGTCGTTTTAGGTTGTTAACGTAAAATTGTCGTAAAGCTGCACATGATAGTTTGCTCCGACCTGCCTTTTTTTATCCTGTCTTATCAATCGCGCGTGCTATAGGAAGGAGCCTATTATGCCGTCATTGTCAAATGTGAATTATGTAACACCTTCAAGGCCTTGAAACACCTCTAAATCCGATTGTTTTGCTTCCGTTTTTGATCGGGTGGTCATGGCGCATCTTTAGAAGCGTCTGATCTCTCCAGAAGGGCAAAAGTTAATGAGGGCGAATTTAGGGCTAGTTGCTAGACATTACTTGAGAACATAAACTGCGCTTGGGACAAGATACCAGAGTAGAAGAGAGAATAAAAAATGCAGACTAACATCTGAAAATTGAAACCGCTCAAACTTCCACAAAGCACGTGTGTGAACCAGCCACCACCGCGTGACAATAAAAATTGAGCTCTTTCTTGAAGAGGTATACATATCTTTCATTTACGCAACTATTTCAGCAAAGCATTGCTGAAATAAGGCTTCCAAGACTTCCAAGGTTTCCAAGACTTCCATAAGGCTTCCAAAATATCAGGAGCCTTTTGGTTTTTCGACCACCCTAAGATCCTATCACCATATTTAGTCTCATTAAAAATCGAGTTGTGCTTCTTAGCATATGTCCTACAGTCACCTGGTAGGTGCTTCCCACTGTCCTCTTCTAGTGAGTGAATATGCTCCACTAAACAATCAATAGGACCCTTCACCGTCTTCCCCAGATAGAATGATTCACAAGACCGACAAAGCTTCTCCACCACCTTTGTTCTGCAAAGTATCCACTTCTGTTTTTAGGCCGTATCTATCGGGCTTTTCTTATTTTCGTTTACTTATGTGATATATTGCGGGCAACCCCAACCATTTAAGGGTGCAGAGAAAATTATGGCAAACACAAATCTTGCCGCCACCCTCCTCAAGCCATGCGGTACCTTGTAAACCAATGGCCTCACTTCAAACTGCCACCTCTTTCTCTCTCTCTTCTACTTTTATGATAGTGACAATAATCGCATAAGAGCTTCTAAAGCGACTCAGCTATGGCATTGAGTAACGCCCTGCAGGGAACCTGTATTACCGAGATGATTCACTTTCAAGGAGAAGCTCGGTTTCACCCTATTGCGGCATGACTTGGCAAAAGATGTCCTCAAACATGTCCCTTCAACGCCCGAGTTCACAAGCTTGGAGCGACAAGAAACAAAATGCTGAAGGGCCTTATTTCAATCTTATGCTTGAACATACTTTTAGTCTTGCGTGATTTTGCCGTTATATTGAGTGGCTATCCTTTCCTGCCTCTTAGTTGCTTTAGTGCTTGACGGAGATTCAGCTACAACTTTGGTATTTAACGATATCAAACAGCGGTTTTTTGTATTAAGCCAGTGTTAATGGTCTCTGATTTAAACGCGCATAAAAAACGAGCATTCCTGCCTGACATAGTTTTCGTCTCTCTCTTTAACCAAATGAGCTCGGCATTTCGAAAAAGACGAGTACACTCTACAATAAAGACATCCATGCCCATGATTAGGTCGACGCACCCTCTTGTTCAGAAGAATTTTAGCAAACTTTCTTTGACCAACATTAGCGAAGCTCTTGAGCAAGCAGTTGTAAATTAGATTTCACGGTGTTACTGTAGAATTCTTGAATCCAAACCAGATTGCAATTTTTTTTAATAATCATGAAGCTCTTTGTAGCGGCAGTTCGGACTTTTGAACGCGAGAACCACCTTTATTATCTTGAAAGTGCTCACAGGATAGAAATTTCTTGGAGAGCGGACAAAATGAAGAAAGCTCCTTGTTGGAAAGCAGAATCATGGGATACTCACTCACATGCCATTTTGCGGAAAACGGATTAGAGGGGAGGAGGGGAGGCCTTAGGAAAATATGGAAGGAAAAATATAAGACTACTCATATGCAGGTCTGCCCTAGATGGTAAGTGTCACAGCTGGTTGAAAATATTAGTAATATGGTGTTTCTACCAAATAACAGTAACTCTACCATTTCAAGTGATCGTAGGTGAATTTCCGCCATTGGTGGAAGAACTTATATCATGGTCTTCCTGATTGTGTTTCATGTTAGCTTGGTACCAGTACTCACCAGAAACATTTCCTCCTTGGGACATGCTCGTTTGTTCGAGTAAACGTTTGTGTGCTCCTGAAACTTGTCCTTACGTATTTCTAGGTGCCTCATGAACACCAGTCGTTCCTCCGGATGTTACTGTGTATTGAAGATGAAGAGGCCGACTCCCTGCAAGAATGATAGAATATAAACTACGTCAGTCTTTCACGGTGGACTCTTAATGGGAACACCAAGCACTGAAGCAGCGGCTTGTAGAATCAGTGGTCTCAAACTAATGACAGCGCCGAAGTCAATGCACCATTAGTGAATGAGTCGCTTTATGCATAACAGCTATCACTACTGCTCACGAAGCTTTTAGATTTTATTTCATTGGAATGACCCTTTTGTGTGGTTACACAAGGTTGTATCGCTGATAAGTTTGGAACAACCATAATAATGTTTTGAATACAGCAAGCATCGCTTGAGTGGGCGCAGTGCGGCAACTACAAGTATATGACTGTTTGACGGTGGATAATCAGTAATGCTGTCCAGCAAACGACGTAGACGTGACACAGAAATCCGAACCATAGCTGATCCCACACCCTGAAGATGAATCAGAAATGTCTGTAGAAGAACGCACTATTCAGTTTAGTGTTTACTTCTACATTGATTTATATTTGAGCAGCATACGCATTTTCGCCGCAACATGCGTCATCGTGCCTTTTTGTGAGTTCCCTTCTTTACTATTATTAACCATGCAGTGGTGATCACTTGGTTTCGCCTAATTGCGTTGGCAAGTAATTTCTTGCTTTTTAACAGAAGGAATACGCTGCCTATATATAGGTGGGAAACTAGTGAAAAAACACAAGTTTTTCATACCAAACTCACCACCATTTCAATAAAAACCGACGATAATAGAATGCTTTGCGCTGTCAGCTTTGTTAGAACTAAAGAAAAGTAACACACAACCGCTACAAGCGTTCAGTGCCGGCATGAAGTTGCTTGCTTTTGGTGTTGTCAGTTTACATTGCATCATTAGTTGAAGTCGGACAACATTTGAAGCATTACCGACCGCCCCGCCGCGGTGGTCTAGTGGCTAAGGTACTCAGCTGCTGACCCGCAGGTCGCGGGTTCGATTCCCGGCTGCGGTGGCTGCATTTCCGATGGAGGCGGAAATGTTGTAGGCCCGTGTACTCAGATTTGGGTGCACGTTAAAGAACCCCAGGTGGTCGAACTTTCCGGAGCCCTCCACTACGGCGTCTCTCATAATCAAACGGTGGTTTTGGGACGTTAAACCCCACAAATCAATCAATCAATCAGCATTACCGACCACAAAACTGATCTAACAAAAACATATGAGATCATCCCAGTTGCGATTTACGGAAGCAGTTGGAGGAATAGTGAACTTATATGTGTGCTAAAGCAAACAAGGAGGAAAGATAGAGCTAGTGAGACAAAATTATTTCTCTTTATTTTTTTCTAAACATTAAGCACAGGCGCTGAACTGAATCTGCAAACGGCCACCTTTGCTCAGAGGCTCCACTGCAACACGCCCTGTATAACGGGGAAGCCTGAAGATGTGAGTGTTTCATCCAGTCCTTACAGTGCTTCCAAGGCCGCGCGAAATTTGTTTCAAGGGATGCACCCATAAAAAAGGTTCCTTTCTGCGATTGATCAGGGCCGGAAATCCAACAATGTTTTCTTCCCGGTCCTCGCGGTCAACATGGTGGTAGCGGCTCTTTGTTGTGCGCGGCGCGCAAGAAGCAAACGGTGCACCCACGCAGCCCACGCATCTGTGCTCCTCCTCGAGAGGTGGCAGAGGCTCTCCCGGTCCGAGGCGGCAAATGCCAGGGCCTGAATCTCCACCAGAGTGCCAGCGAGGTGGCCAGGCCGTCTCTGCCAGAAGCGATAAAAACTCCATTTTATTCTTGTGCGAGGGAGGTCTTTCCACGCGGGCTTTATTTTTGTCCACCTTCTGCGAACGTAATCCCCTTCGGACCGGAAGGCTTATCTGCCGCAATGGCGGCGGCATTACCTGGAGAACGTGACTGCTGTCTCCCCTACGCAAGCGATAACGGTATCACGCACGGCGGCCTGCCGCCGTCAGGAATGCACTGACGAAAAAAAAACAATCCATGGGTTGAAAAAAAAAGAGTGAGAGAGAAAGGGGGCTCACGATTGAGAGCGGATTTTCCAAAAGGAGTCTCAGGACACCTCTTATTGAATTCTCAATCCGAGAGAGCAACCCTGTTTTTCTCTTGCTGGGGAAAGTTTTTTTTGTATTTTTTGCGCGCGCTATCGACTCAGTGAAAGCTGCTGCGCGTGCCTCCCGAATTCATTTCCTTCTTTGGAGGAGCCTCCCATACCCCCGGCCAAAGTTAGCTCTGCTTTTCGCTAGACGAATGCTATTCCCTTTTTCTTTTGTCTTGCCCTTTCGCGGCCGGCTGTTGATGTGCTTCTCGCATAGGGTAAGCGCACGTGCGACTGGACGCATTCCAGTATGCGATATTTTCTTGTGGGTGTTGCCTACGCCTGGGCGTTAACACTTCCAGTTAGACCACGGGACATTTTTCCATCTACTTATTATTAAGAGCGCCAAGATGGAAGACCGAGAGAGGGAGGAAAAAAGAGTGGGAACGATTCAATCTGGTTTATAGCCACTGAAGTTTGGGCGAGTTTGTACTTGAACATAGCGGTATTTAAAGCGCGTAAACAGACAAGAAACGAAAGACAGAGTTATACAGACCAGTGCTCGTCTGTATAACCCTGTCTTTCGTTTTTCTCCTGTTTACGTGCTCTAAATACCACTGAATTCAATCTACAGCTAGGAAAAATTGGCATTTTTCTCTAGAAAGATAATAGGGTACGTATACTTCTCACATATGTAAAGCCGATATTGAAACCAGCGCCTGACATGTAAACATCACAGCTTATGTCCTAGAAGAAGTGCATAAAAAAGCCAAAGAAAGCAATTTTTTCAGATACTCTGTATAAAACATGTGCAATTAAGATGCCATAAAACAGAGAAACATACAAATGACAAAGTTCCAGACTCGCAAAATAAAATTTAAAATTAGAGAAAGTTATTCACTTGCTATTGGCCATCTACACCCGTGAAGAAAAAAATATACGCACCAAGGAAGCGCGAGCTGAAATCGCCATCTAAGCCATCTAGTTGTCAGTACCCTGCTGTTCAGAGCATTGCTCTGACAGAATAGTCACGAGCATCATCACTCTGACGGCATTCGTCAGAGAAATGATCCCGACAGTCAAAGGTTTCCGATAAGACAGCTTAACGACAAAGGTATGCGGATGACAACAGTTCGTATAGTTCTGCTCAACGGTGTACGTTCAGAATATAGCCCAAACTCCTTTCATTTGATCAAAATAATGCTTCTTCAACCTTCGTAGTTCAAACGTATGTATTTACACGTTATTCCTGAAAGACGTTTCATATTTTCTAGAGCCTGTAAGCCTATACATCACATTGGCTCTTTATTTTCTAGTGGCAGTAAAATTGGCAGTGTTTATCACACTTCCTGAGCTGCCGTACTTATACTGTATCTACGGCAGACCCTTTTATAAATGATGTAGTTTAACGACACAAAACTATGATGTGGTTATGAGAAATGCCGTAGAGCTCGGGAAAATCTTCTTCAACGCACACATGAGTCTTTAAGGTGTTTATCGTGTTCTTCAACGTGCACTTAAATTTAAGTACACAAGCCTCAAGCATTTCCACTGTCATCAAAGGGAGGTCATCGCTGCCGGGATTCGATCCCGCAACCTGCGGGTTCGCAGTGGAGCACCATAACCACTAGACTTGTGTGGCGGGTTCACTTTTACAATGAGTGCGGCTTCCGTTAAATGTATTGAATTTTGTGTGTACCATCGAACTTACATAAGTGTATGGGTGTTTGTTTATTTGAACACCACCGCGAATAAAATAACTAATTGAATTAGGTCACAACATTAACGAACAATTGAACGCTTTGCGAAGGGGGCTTCTTTTCTTCTTTGCGAATACGTGCTCTACTTAGGAAGGATTTGCAGGTGACTAGTATCCCGCCAACCGAGGTGAACATGAATCTTTGCTTGTGAATTCATTGGCGGTGCGCTGAAGTAGCCCTTGAACGATTAGTTTCCCCAATGGCACATGGCAAATGTGCATCTCGTCACTGCGAATAAAAGAAAGAAATTACTATTGGTGTCACTCCAAGCCCAGATTGCATGGGCTTACTCTATATGGCACCTGAGAGCAAGCCTTATACGCCACCGCACTGTACGACCACACACACACACAAAAGAAACAAAAATTCATGCGGACGAGGTTACTTGGCTTGAGTACACCAAGGTGATCGTTGTCACCGTATGGTCACGAGCTCAGGCGCACATATATGAAATTAGTACTTACATAGAAAATTCAATGCAGGAGAAATATGGAATCAACAAACCAAAATAAATTCATTTTTACAAACAACAGAACAATCATCAAGACTAACAAGTATTTAGACATGATCCATGTCAAAGCGTAGCGCGAGAAAAACGGAACACAGCACAGAACACATATGACAAGCTTTAACTGAAAATACTTAACCAATCGACCGGCAACAAACTTTTCCCGGTGATTTACGGCACTCTAATTTTTTTAGGGGGAAGCTCTCTATGGTCTGTGGTAGTCTAACTCTGTCTGTGACAGACAGACAGACAGACAGACAGACAGACAGACAGACAGACAGACAGACAGACAGACAGACAGACAGACAGACGGACGGACGGACGGACGGACGGACGGAAGGACGGATGGACGGACGGACGGACGGACGGTCGGATGGACGGATGGATGGACGGATGGATGGATGGCCGCTTCGCTCCACTCATCATGCTTCACTCCATGGATATGCTGTGATTCTTTCTACTGCTTGTTTTGTTTAGTGCCAATCATTTGTTAGTTGTTTGTTTTGATGAGTGTCGTTTTGTGTTGAGTCGATCATACGTTGGACAAACGGGGCACCGCCTCAATGTACGTCTAAGAAAGCACCATAGCTCTATAAAAGGCACGCCATACATACAATTTGAACTGCATTGTAAAACATTTAGTGGTTGTTTACTGCTTTGTGAGGCAACGCAGGTTTTGTTTACTCCCAAGCATCAGAATGCGAGGAAGAATTTGAGGCTGCGCGATAAAACGAGAGAGGGGCACCTGTGTGGGCATCCCGTTTATACATAGATAGACAAGAAGCGGAAGGCCCGTGTGCTCAGATTTGGGTGCACGTTAAAGAACCCCAGGTGGTCTAAATTTCCGGAACCCTCCACTACGGCGTCTCTCATAATCATATGGTGGTTTTGGGACGTTAAACCCCACAAATCAATCAAATCAATCAGACAAGAAGCGGAGTACGCTCACCTTCAGAAAAACATGCTATTGAACTTCGCTTCACGGTTTCATAATTAAAATCTGTTTTATGGTTTTATGCAAGAAACTTCAATCTCATTATGTTTTTTTTTGCTTTTTTGGCTTTTAATGAATTTTCACCTGACGTCATATTAGTGTTGTCTTTGCCGACTTTAAGATGCGCGTTTTTTCCCATTGAACTTAGGTTTCAAGTTAACGCCTGTCCTGTTTTTTTTTCTTTTTTTCTGCTGTGTCCAATTTTCCTCACTCTATGCTTCGACATGAATATATAGCAGCCCCGCCGCGTAGGTTTAGGGGTTAAAGTACTCGGCCGGTGGTCCGCAGGTCGCGGGATCGAACCCCGGCTGCAGTGGCTGTATTTTCTATGGAGGCATCAATGCTGTAAGCTCGTGTGCCCACATTTGCGTGCACGCAAAAGAACCCCAGATGGTCAAAATTTCCGGAGCCCTCCACTTCGGCGTCTTTCATAATCATATGGTGGTTTTGGGACGTTAAAACCCACATATCAATCAATCAAATGAATGAATATATAGCAACTGGCTCAGTACTCTACGTTACTTCAGTTCATTTCAACAAAATTCTCATTGTTTACAGGAGAAGCAAATTGCACGTATGTCGCCCGTTCCATTTCAGGACCCTTAAAGAGCGACAACTTCTTCGCACATAAGCCTACAGATTGACTGTTATCCCGTAGGTGCCTAATAGTTGTAAAGAATTCGGAGTGTCGGTTCTCTATATACGACAGTCTAGGATATATCCCCTTGAGCGATAATAGAGTACCTTAATACTGGAAATTGTCACAAAAAAGGCTGCCCAAGTGCTACTGCGCCTTCCGCGCTCCATTGACCTCTCCGAATGACTTGGAACGCCCAGTATGTATGTGCTTTTATCACAGACGATATTCTTTCTTCATATACCTCAACGTAGGTATATCGGTCTGCCATTCTGTTGGTACGTGTGTCACACGATTCAACTATTCGGCGTAAGTTTAAGCACTTCCTCAACACTCATTCATCTTGATCTGCTTTCTGCGTATGTACTTGTTAAGATTGTCAATGAAAAAGCAAATATCAAGCTTCTTTGATATAAACATCAATACCTAAGTATAAGGTGTTAAGCTACTTTATTTCTATAACGCATAGATGCGCAAGTCTAGAGGCCGCAGTGATTATTACGCTGCGCTGACAAGGCGGTGCTATATGAACGAAAAAGCACGTACTTTGTTACGCTTCACTAAAACTACACGGTGCTGCCACCTACCAGTGGTTCTGCATACTATAATAACATTAATTTTCTGAAATTACTGCCGGATGGCGTCCATATCACACGAAGCACCTACTCACAGATCTTCTCTCGCGGAACATCAAATAAAAGTTTTTTTATTTTCTCTCTTCAGGCAGAATACCACCGTATTTCGACTACCTTTGCCAGAGAATCACGCAGGTACGCAGCCAATTTTCATTTTTTTAAGCCGAAACCCTTAGATGCCTCCTCAAACGCTAAAACTGACCAGCAGTGTCAGCATAAATGGGGCAAAGAATCATAAAAAACGTGATGGTGCAATCACGTAACATCATCAAAATGTAATATAATGACTGTTGGCGTTTAACATCCCAAAACCACCATATGATCATGATGGACGCCGTAGTGAAGGGCTCCAGAAATTTCGACCACCTGGGGTTCTTTAACCTGCACCCAAATATAAGCCCATGAACCTCAAGCATTCCCGCCTTAACAATAAATGCGGCCGCCGCGGCCGGGACTCGATCCAGTGACCTGCGGGTCTGCAGCTGAGAGCCTTAAGCCACTAGACCACCGGAGTGGGTACCATCCTAACTTCACAGATCACCAAAATTTGTGACGTCACTACAACCTCACGCAACCAAACGTTACATACAGCCTTAATCACATGACGTCATCCCTTGGGAGAGTTGAGCCGATTACAGAGGCGGTGCAAAAGGCGCGTTATATATAGGTGCAGAAAGCTTTCGGAATGGTGCAGGTGAGGATCAATAGATGGACTGAGAAGAAACACAAGTGAGGGTGGTTTTCTGCTTTGTGTAGTGTTAGGCGAATGAGTCGAATGCATAACCAACCCTGTGAGCTTTCAATTGATGTCTCTCTCTCTTCTTTCTGTCTTCTTGCTATCCCCCTTTCCAACCCTTCCACTTTTCTCTTTTGCTTCTGTGTTTGCATGCTGTGTCTCTTTAAAACGAACACCTACCAAATAGCTCAGCTCTCTGCTATTGCAAATATTCTCATGCCGTGCACTGAACGCACTGCCCACCCATGATGGCGGTAGAGAATACATTGCGTGACGCGTCTACTACCAAGTGAATACTCACAGTTTGTCTGGCTAGCGTCGCGTTGAAGTTCCCACAACCCTTATGGGTGCAACTGAGAATACAATTTGTAGTGTTTACGGTATACGTGCGTCGTGTAGGATTGGTTTTATTGTGCACATTGATGCGAAGATGCGCATATACTTCGAATGTGGAAGTTTGTATTCGTGCACTGCGTTTTCGGTGCTCAGGCTTGAATCAGTGAGACATAGAAAGCTTCAAGTTAGAAAAATTAGTATTACAATATTACACAAGAAAACCTACTGCCATCAGAAACCTGGTCTTGTAAACATAAAACATCGCTTTATAAAACAAAAAAACTTGCTTTGACTTTCAATCACCAGAATAAATCATTGAGGGATTTTTAGATAATAAGATGTACTGATAGGCTAGTTGCTGATGCATGATATCTGATGAAGCAGCGCACAAAAGGACACACTCACGCACAAGTGAAATTACGCAAACGGCACGCTTAGTGTGAACAAACACACACACACACATAACGTGTGGGAAATTGCGCGTTTGTTTCTTTTTCATTGAGCAAATGAATATTGCATATGAAGGGCTTCTCAACGTCCGTGTTTCCATCATTTCAGCATTCAAGTCCCTCGCAAGCTTTGGACAGCTCACAAGCGAATGGAGGGAGGATATCTCGTAAAAGACGAGAGCCTCCGTTTGTCAAGCTTTATTGAAAGAGAGTGTCAAACTCGTTCCGTGGTGCATCGGTGACACGAATACAAAGCAGTCATATTCGCCTGCTCGACTACTACGGACAATTCAAGCGATGTACTGATCTCGGCCCTTTCCGATCAAACACTGTTTCAGCGGCGACAAAGCGTTGTCGCATTTGTCTTTTGAAACAATCATCATCATCATCATCATCAGCCTGACTACGTCCACTGCAGGACAAAGGCCTTTCCCATGCTCTGCCAGTTAACCCGGTCCTGTGCTTGCTGCTGCCAATTTATACCCACAAACTTCTTAATCTCATCTGCCCACCTAAACTTCTGTCTCCGCCAAACCCGCTTGCTTTCTCTGGGAATCCAGTTAGTTACCCTTAATGACCAGTGGTTATTCCTGTCTACGCGCTACATGTCCGGCCCATGTCCCTTTCTTCTTCTTGATTTCAGCTATCATATCCTTAACCCTCGTTTGTTCCCTAATCCAATCTGCTCTCTTCTTGTCTCTCTCAAGGTTACACCTACCATTTTTTTGAAACAATAGCGAAACAGTAGTGAAACAGTAGTGAAACGCATTTATTCCTTAAGCGGGACACGTGTCCTCGCAGACCTGACAGATGCCATTCCAAGATACAGGATGCTCTAAACTCAAGTGTGTCCTATGCACTCTATGAACAGCGTCTAATGACGCTCTATCACACTCTTAAGAGGGCAACATAAATGAAAATAGTAGTATATATACTCAGTCGTTAAGCGTTCTGTCGAAGGCGCTGAACCAAATAATTACATCCGCAATAAAGGGCCGTTTTCGACAGCTAGAATTATATTTGATTTCAAACACACGGAATGTCCCTAACGGGGACAGACCAACGCTAATCAACTGGAAACGTCTCTAAGCTCCAAAGTTCTGAGTCAACAAATGAATTCTGCAAAGCATGCCGACAATACTGCGACAAAACCTCGTGTGTACAAGCTTGGATGCCGGGAACGTTGCTATATAGCGAAAATGGGGCTTATAATTGCTGCAGAAAAGACTCACGCAAATTCGCGCGCATCGTCTAAGCCCACCCCTTGAATAACCAAAAACCAAGCATGGTCGTGTTCTCTTTTATTCCCACTATAGGAAAGAAGTTACCCAAAAAGAGAGCTAACAGAGGTGCGAATACTTCATTTCTATTACAAAGAACTAATCGGTGGGATTTATCACCACTTTCTATGATCACTTTTAACCTTTACTTCAATCACGACATAATTTCTTAATGTTTTTTTTTGTTTTCACCTACTTCGTTCCGATCTGGATCGTGATTAACGGGCTGGTATAGAACATCATAGAATTGTTTGTAACCAGAAAAAAAACCGCAGCGGTCATGGTAATAGGCTGCCACACAAAACCAAGAGCATCTGCTTTACTAATTGTTTGGTTTACTTCTTGCTTTCCCAATCCCCCGCGTAGGGTAGCGAACTGGACATGTGCCTCGTTAACCTCCCTTCCCTCTTTCTCTGGTTGTCCTTCCTTCCTTCCTTCCTTCCTTCCTTCCTTTCCTTCCTTCCTTCCTTCCTTTCCTTCCTTCCTTCCTTCTCCTTCCTTCCTTCCTTTCTTCCTTTCTTTCTTTCTTTCTTTCTTTCTTATTTCTTTGTTTCTGATTCTCTTGGCGTGTACAATGCACTTACTCCACGGGTGTTTTCTACGTAGTCCCCATCTAATTGACCCCGCCGTGGGTAGTGACTGAACCCTCGATCTCTTTTTAAGCAGCGCAACGCCACGACCGTTAAAAAACCATGGTGAATATCAGTCCAAACTGCTCTGTCGCAAATACTGCAGTCAAGTTTCGAGCATGGGCGGGTGTGGCTCCGTGTTGCCAACCATCTTATGGAAATCACCGCTAGCCAAGGTCAATATTGCCCTACTTTGCCCCCCCCCCCCTAACATTTTTGTTACCGTATGGTTCACCCTGCCCCTAAATATAGTTCGTTAACACTGATGACGTACTGACTACATAGTGCGACGTGGAGACGTATGTGATGCTGGAGTCAGGATGACATCAGTACTTTGAAAATTTGTTTAGAAGAGAAACTAAGGAACACAGAATACAGAAAATGGGAGGAAAATACATTCCGGTATTTGTATGAAAAGAGCGTTGACTCAATGTGGAAAGAATAAAGGAGTCTGAACATGGTAACAAGGTATGTTCAGCGAAACACCATATAGATTCACAAGAAAAACAAAGTGAATGGCAGCATCGGAAACAAAAACATTCCTGAGTAATTGAATTTGAGGTAAAGACGAAATAAGCATAGACGCTATTTTCGAGAATTCAAGGGAAAACGCTTCGGTATTTGAAGAGTGGTGGGGTTAATTAGAACACGTAGCTTTAAATCGAGATTAGATTAAGAAGGTAAATATCTTCTGTTCACTGTACAGGCGTGAGCATAAGTGTGCAGACCACGGGATTGCGTGGCTAAAAGCATCGACGAGCCTTCTAGTGACGAGACACCTGCTGTGGTGCACATGCGCGCCTCGCCGTATCAGTTGGCCTCTGATGTCGCTCTCTCCGATGAGGTCGCAGTCAAAACAACACATGGGTGTCGCTGTCTTTGCTTCATCAAATTTCTTCTATAATTCGTAGAGGCTGCGACAGTGCCGGTTTAAGCGTCGGGCTTGCGTCGTTATTTATACCGGTTGAATAGCATAACTAAAAGCGTAGCTAGACTCACAATACCTGATAAAGCCAAACACACAACATTAGGTTTTTTCAGATCAGCTTGCCTTTGTCGCGTTAGGCCAAGTTCAACTTAAGTAAGCCTAGTTGAGTGAATGTAAGCGTAACCAAATATAGTCTAGCTGAGCGTGGTATCACCCAATGAATTTCGGACGTAAGTTTAATTAAGCCCAGTCAAGCTTGCCACTTTTGTGTTAAGCATAGTAAAGCTTCGATGAACCCGGAGGGGTCGAGAAAAAAATGCCAGACCTGCACATCAGACACAGCACGGTCAAAGCGAACGCTAGAAGAGCAGCCTTTCAGAGCTTTTGTAAACACTCATTGTGTAACTGCTGCAAGCAAACTTCCTGAGTACCCACTACGGCATTAATGATAATTTCTGGGTAGCAGGCGGGCATTTGCTATGCTATCCTCCGTCTTTTTTTTTTTGAGAATCGTGGATCCGCTAAACACTTGCAAGGAGTTTCGTGCCAACTGTTCATGCAGTGGGTGACGACGATAAAGAATTAGGCGTGAAGTGAATATGCGCCACAGTTAATAGAGGAACAAGAACAATATTTTGTAATGAGTTGGAGTATCGGACGACACACTCATTACGTTATTCGTACCGTGTGACGCCTGGTTGTGGTTTTGCTGTACTAAAACGCTCTATTACTCATAATGACGTGATTCCTTTGCCGACATCAAGCCTGCCTAAGGCAAGTTTGCGGACAAGTTCCAAGCACCGGCGTAGCTCAGTGGTTTTTAACTTGGCTGACACGCAGTGGACTTTGTTTCGAGCTCCACTGTGTCTTTGGTACTAGTTGTTTTTTTTCAGACAGAAGTTACGGACACCGGTGGCGGTGGTGGCGGCGGACAACTACGTCGCCACGCGTCACCCGAGTTGTGATCTCAAAACAGCTTTCATTGTAAAATGCACGAACAGCCAAATTTGAGTAAGCAAAGTTGATCATGCTATTATTTAATTTATCCGAGCAAGATTAGCTCAAATAAGGCAAACCCTATTGCAGCCAAGTAATCAAAGTTGACTTTCCCATTACACTAGAAGCACCAAACTCTGTAAGATACCAATTACCGATCACTTACCATATACCAATTAAGCTCATTTATGCCTTTATAGTATTAGTTAAGAGGTGCTCTACTTATGGCTGATGTATTAGTCAGATATCCGATTCTCAACAAAAGATATTGGAGTTTCACGTGGCATCGTTAGGCTAATCAATTTTATTTATATGAGTGGTTTAACGTCCAAAAACCACCATATGATTATGAGAGACGCCGTAGTGGAGTGCTCCGGAAATTTCGACCACCTGGGGTTCTTTAACGTGCACCCAAATCTGAGCCCACGGGCCTACAGCTTTTCGGCCTCCATAGGAAATGCAGCCGCCGAAGCCGTGATTTCATCCCGTGACCTGCGGGTCAGCAGCCGAGTACATATTAGCCACTAGACCACCGCAGTGAACGGTGAATTGGTGAATGGTATTCTGGAGGAGCTGCGTTAGAGTGCCTCGAGCGTGCAGCGGAGGCAAACGAGCGCATCGAGGCACGCCGCACGTGAGACATGGTGATACTATGAAGAAGCTAGATTCAGCTTGTAACACGATGAGATATACCTATGAGGTTACTTTGAAAACATATGGCAAGAGAACGGCACTTTATTTAGTCTAATCCAGAGTTGCGCAACTTACACACTTTAAAATTCTCAATATCCAATGCACGTGCCACATTTGTGGCAGTTCTGTTTGAATTTTTCACTTTCCCGAATTTTTACTAAAGGCCTCTTGACCCCTAGCTGCCACAAAAATAGAAGTCCAAGCTGTCATATACACTGTATTGGTGGTACCATTAGTACAGCACTTGAGTGTTGCTGAACCAAAGCACATCAACTAGCCTTGATACATTTCTCTTTTCTCATCTACAATAAAATATGAATATTTGGTATGGAGCACAACGACTTACACAAATTTGTTCAAAATTCATAGCTTGCTGAAAAAAGTCGTGAGAATCATCCCTAATGAACCATATGATGCCTACACTGAGCCTATGCTTGACGATACTGGTATAACATCATTGTCAAACATGTTCAATACACTTCTATTGAAACGGTATCATGCGTAGCAAAAATAACACTTCTCATCTATAAAAACGTGCCACTCTAACTCCATTTGCAAAAAACATATGCTACATGAAGCAGTCAGACATGGAACGTCCCTCACACTCGTACAAACTTCGACCACCTGATGCTGACGTACTTGCTGTCACATGATCTCTTCTCTTGCGCTAATACGTTGAACTGAACATATAAATAGGCTACCATAACTAGTGAACTAAGTGCAAATAGGAACCCAATGATCATTATTCAAGCCATATAAATTTAAATCAAGAAAGCTACCTTTGAGCCACCGCTATGTTTAAAGGCTTTTCCTTAATAGCATTTTTTTATAATAACACTTGTGCGCCTTACTTCACTGGAATTCTGTTATTCTACTCTCTAGCGTAACAATCATAAGGTACCTCAAGCGATACTCAATTACGCGTGCAACATAACAAAAATCGCTGTATATGCACCAGGTAAGTTCCCTGAGGCAGCAAAGACAGATATTCAAAGTATCACAGCACGAAACTCGTCATTAAGTCGTGTTCAAATATTGTGCATTATTTCGCTGAGCGTGGAAATGTTTTTCACCATTGCCATGAATGTCGAGATTTTGCGAGTGTCGGGTAGATGGTCTAGAACAAGGTTCTTGACGTATTCGTTGTTTCGCTATAGAAAACAAAATGAACTTTTTAAACAGCCATTTTTACAGGAAAAAGGAAAAGTCGAAGACTGTAATTTGTGAGAAAAGGTTCCTTTTAGTACAGTAATAAGCATGAACGAAAGACCTCAAGTTGATAACCAGTGCCGCAGAAACAAACTGAGATTGCTCATGGCGATTTGATTTGACATCGTGCGCGTATAAAAAACCCGCCTTTTTCGCTATATAGAATTTCTGCAAGCAGCAGCTTTGTAGTTTCATTGCCTTCCTTTGTGGATAAATTAGTGTTCAGAAACGCTAAATTGTGACTAACATGTTATAGAATTTTATCTTCCTAAACATCATTACTTATGTGAAACAGTAATTGGCGACGTTAAATATTGATAAATAAATAAGAAATATAGACCCTCCTATACAAATCATTATGGTTACGTTTCCTCACTTTGAAGTATGCCCACGCATTTCATGCTTAATTCAACGCGGAGCTCACAGGGATGTCCATTGCCATCACAGGACAGTTAAGGCTGTTTTCACTGGCCCCGCCGCGGTGGTCTAGTGGCTAAAGTACTCGGCTACTGACCCGCAGGTTGCGGGTTTGAATCCCGGCTGCGGCTGCTGCATTTCTGATGGAGGCGGAAATGTTGTAGGCCCGTGTGCTCAGATTTGGGTGCACGTTAAAGAACCCAGGTGGTCGAAATTTCCGGAGCCCTCCACTACGGCGTCTCTCATAATCATATGGTGGTTTTGGGACTTGAAACCCCACATATCAATCAATCAATCAGCTGTTTTCACTGAGTGTAGATTTGAAGCTTCAAATCAGTAACAGGCGCTAATGTCGTATTGTCATATGAGTAACAAACAGACCAAGAGAGCGATACTCAACAGAAAAAAAATATGCTGTTCTACACTCTAAGAAATGATAGTGTATTTAGAGAGTGTTTATTCTGCACAACAATAATAGTCACCTGACTTGCTCACGTTTCCATTATTAAAAATCTGGCGCTGGCTAGTTTATTAGCCAGAATGCTGTGTCACACTGATAACGCGCGCACCGTTCGCGACCACGATATACCGGAACCGTGGTGATAATGCGAGGTAAGTACTGGAAGTAGATTACCATTATTGTTGTGCAGCATAAACACTCACCAAGAGCTCGATTTTTTTAGAGTGTAAAATAAACATTAGCGTGCATAAACGACTGCACCCTTCACCTGTCTCCATTTGCTTTCCTATACAGCAGGCAAAATCAGTAATTTGACTTTTATTGACGGCCTGCCCTTGAAAAAACATTCACTAAAGGGCAGGACGATGACTCTCGAACTTAGTTTCTTAAACTATCGGTGCATAATCAATGGCCTCAAGTGCGTTAAAGAAATGAGGCTCGATGAAAGCTCCATCCATCTCCATCGGCTTATCAGTCTTGAGCGCCCAGGATTTCTTAAGCAGTTTTGTTCTAAGCCTCATCTTTAGGAAATGCAAAATAAAACAGAGCAGCTGTGGCTCATTTTTCTTTATTTTCACTCGCTGCGTACTATAGCAAAGGGTCCGAATATTGCGGTTGTCTACAGCCGGACACGTTCATTCTTCTTCGCTGCTCTCTTCACTCTCTTTCTTGTGTCTTTGCTTTTCTCGCCTCCTGCCTCTTCCTCCCGTCTTGCCGCCGTACTTTTCGCCGGCCATCTTGTGACCTTTGGTCTCTTGATCATCATCATCTCGCCGCTTCCTGGCCAAGTAACTGGACTTCACATTGTCAGCCATTTCTGGAACAACAATAAATCCACATACTCAGACTGTCACAATAGTTTTTGAAAGTGCTCATAGCGGAGCCTGCGCTAAGGTGTCTTCTTCACTTATGGCATAGCCACGTTACCGCAGGCTTCGTTATGAGCACACCATTCATGGCATTAAAAGAAGAATTGAGTTCTGAAAAGCAGTGCCATATAAATCAACAAAAGTTATAAACCATGTCCCCGAAGCAAACTCTGACGGGATGCGAAGCAGCAGTGGTGTGCACGGCGTTCACCCGATTGTAACGGACGTCGGCGCGAGTGCTGGAAGAATGGTTTGAAGCGAAACTTAGTGTAGCGTTTACTCTAGCAATCGTTTGTTTTAAACGCAAAGACATGGGAGGCGGGTTGGGTTTCCTGTAAGTTTCATCGCAGACAAACGAACGGTAAGAGTGTTTCCACTTGAGGTGTGGCCAAGCCTTTCAGGTGGTGAAGAAGATGAAGCAAGAGAGATGTGTGTTGCGAGAAAGTGGAGGAGCCAGCAGCTGCGGGCGTGCTACGGGTGCTGCGGAGTGCATGCTGTGGGTGAGAAAGAGAGTGACATCATCGCGCCCTTGCGAGAGAAACGTATGAGGGGAGCGTGACATCAACTTCAACTGCAGCGTTGTCTACTTGGCACCGCTCCAACAGCTGGGGTGAGAGAATGCGTTGTAGCGCGTTCGTACGGACGAACGTTCGTACGGCGTTACACACGTGAGTCATAGAGCTGCTTCGAAATCAAAATTAGGTTAACACACTCGTCTAGCTGCCTTGGGGAGCTATTTTTTTCATTTCTCGCCGATCTTTTTCTGTAGTATGAATGAACAGTATGGCTTAGTTTTCTGCTTTGGTTTACACGATGTTGGAGCATACGGAAAGAACCTCCGTGAGAAGTCTGATGCAAGTTTCAATAATAAACGTCAAACTTAAATAGGTGAAATTCTCGCAAATTCCTCAAAATCCTGTGCTCCACTCTTTCTGCAATAATATTTTGATGGTACATTCTCTTTCTTCCGAACAATAATTTACTCTTCAAAAAATTATTCGTCAGAGAACGCTTAATTATATGCGCCATAACAGAATTTTGCCACGATTTCAAAAGCTACCCGATAGATTGACAAAACTAAATACTATCGTGAAAGACTGAAAGTAAAGTTATGTTTGAGACGCATCACTAACACAATAGAGAGTTTTAGGTTTATAGGCATGCAAAGGGTGTACATTAGAGCGAATAAAGGGTGCTTACAATGGTGCTTGCCAAGTGCGAAACTTTGGTATAAACTGACAGAAAACTGTATTTTCTTTGTTTCGCGCTTTTGAATTCTCCCAGAGCTTATCCACATTTTTTTCTTTTATTTGGAAGTTTCCAATCGTGTTGGAAGTTTTCATAAGCAAGTCGAGAAATGAACGAAATGTTTCCAAATAATTAACTTGACATTTGATGCCTTCCTCGCCATACCTCGTATACTCTTTGTGATCGACTCACCTTCGCTGTGGCAATAAGCCACCGTTGCAAGAACCAAGAGACCGAGCAGCAGCGTGGTTGCTGTCTTCATTGTCGACTGCGACGTTACGGCATCGTGCGGCGTCTTCAGTTATATCCGTGGCTCAGAGCTGAACGCGACATCCGCGTGTTGTCATGAATCATGCATTCACTCCGTCTTCCAATGCAGCTGCAGCTTCAAAGCGTGAACGCGCCGCCATGGTGGAGAATTCTGAAGATGTACCGCGCTTTTCTAACGCTAAACTGGCCTCGGAGTGGTCAACGGGCGTAAAAAGCTGGGGCTCTCTCATATACGGCTGAGAAAACAGGCACCTTCGGTTGCCTTTTAAAGTCGAATTCCACGAACTTCTATTATCTAACTTTCTTCTTGTGCCGCTTAAGTTTCCCAGGAAGGCTTTTTGGTGGCGTTAAATCAGGAAAACATGCCGGTGAAGTCGAACCAGGGAGCAGTCGCAAAAGTACACACCTATATTTGACTCAAGTTGAATGGGAGAAACATGCAGATGCGCTTAGCTCAAACGCAATATTTCAGACGGTCACTGTTTGGGGGGAATAATACATGGTCAGGTAACGCGGCTTTTCACAAGTTCAATGAACAAAATTTCAGGTATCTCTGGGATAAGGTGCTGATGTATTTTTTAAATATTGATAAAATATTTTTGAGATGGTGTTAGAAATCACGACGTGACAACAGCGATATTTTTTGTTCGGCATTCATGTCAGGTAAGGCTAAATTAGGCATACATGTAGACTGCGGCGATCTTCATGAAAGAATGACGATTTACAGTGCGATGAAGCAATTCGGATACAGTATGTGGCTTGTGCATTTTCAATATAATATTATAAACAGTTATAATTGAATATTTAGAGAAGCTGCCATGTAGTACTGTTTTTTCTACCCTGTATCACTTACCATAATAAACACCGACTGTACAATGACAAAATACCTAAATGAATAACTTGTGAGGGGGTGCTAGCTTTCGTATCAGGGTAAGCACTAGCACAAGTGTTTCCTCTCATTACAGACGATCGTAAACAACTCGTTTGTCTCACTCGCGTCAGTTAGTCTGTTTTTCGAATAGGCGACGGACCAATATCAAATATAGGCGCAGCATTATCAAAGACTTTGAATTCACAAAGCAGTTTTTGTGTCGTGAAGCAATTCGTTGAAATATACGTGACTCAACTGTGACAATGCATTAAAATGGACGGCGCACACCGACCGATGCAAATGATTTTAACGAAGGACAGCCCACGCATTTCGGCAAAGCCCTTACCCCACAGTTACTCGACGAATTTAAATTAGGCCCATGCTGACATTGGGCACTGTGTTGCCACAGTAGATCGGCCAATAGTAGAGAACACTCATGAGTGATAAGCTTTTGTGAATGCGGCCTGGGTCGTGTTTCACGGGCTTTTAGGGGCGAAGCACCTCTTAGTGTAACCTTGTCCTGCGTAAGGCGTAATCAAGAGAAGAAGAGCCGAGAAAAAAAAAAGAAAAGCAGTATCTCCCGAACAGTATAATATTCAGCGCTGTTTAATAGAAGTACATAGAGACTGCAGTTGCTTGAGGATATTATAGATGGCACTCTACCGCTACTTTCCGATTGGCTGCTGCGCGGGTTGTGCCTGGGTGCGCGTAGAAGGAGTGCCTTTCTCAGTCTCCTGGATCGTCACCGTACTTGGCGGATTGTTGGTGGCGCATGGACGAAGCGGAGTGGTGGGCCTCGACGGTTTATCCACGGATTGTACGGACGGACAGACGGATGCACGGACAGATGGACACACGAACCCACATACGGACAGACAGACAGACAGACAGACAGACAGACTGACTGGCAGACAGACGGGCAGACACACAGACACACAGACAGCCATACAGACGGACGGACATATGGACACACGGACAGAGAGACAGACATACTGGCAAACGGACGCTTCGCCCCACTCAACATTTACTCCGTCGATATGCAGCAATATTTTCCTGCACATTTTTGAACTAAAAATATTTATTTCTGATCATGGTCGAATCGTAAACATCCAGACAGAATCGCGCAATATCAAGGCGAATATCATATCAATGCTCACCTTAACTCACTATAGTAGTACTACCAGCGCCAAAGAAAACAAGGTCAGCGTCAAGCATAAGCAGTAATATAGTAAGCGCTGGCCAGTCATCACCATGCATATATGCACAGTGCTGCCAAATTGCAGGGCTGCGTGGTGTTGACTGGTGATGAATCACTGGTGATGACTGGATGGCGCACTATACCATTTCTAATGCTTGCTGCTACTCGTGTTTGCTTTGAAGCTGATATTAATGATAGCTAACAGACAATAATCCCAAAAAATGTATGGGTGATGTTATTACTAGTAAGTGTAATATAAATGTGAAGAAAGAAAGGTGAGCCAAAATATGACTTGGCGTGGGCAGGGATTGAACTTGCGACCTTTAAATAACGCATACGTCGCTCTACCACTACCAACTGAGCGACAGCTGTCTGCTACAACCAGATGTCTTAATTTACTACATCCGTCTGGCAGTAATGGCTGAAACTTGCCAAATGCGGATACCAGCTCCTGCTATTACTGATTGGAATAAACAAATAAACTAGATTGAAAAATTATAAATGCAAAACAAGAGCATCAATGAGAAAGCCATGAGCAAGGAAAGGGCATATTAAGAACTGAAACAAATAAAAAAACAGATTTTAAAAAGCTCAGCAAGCACACCGCATAAATGATGTATACGCTGGGACGCATGTAATGTAAGCCGATGCTCAATACTAAGTCTTGTAGGCGCTTTTATTTTACTTTAGATATCTCACACTTGTCTCTGTAATTTTTTGTTCTGTTATGTAAAAATTGAGATTGGCCATTTTTTATTTTACGTCCTAACTTCTGTACAAAGAGGCTGCGGCTCTTCCTCATTTTTTGTTGTTGTTGCTATGCATTATTATTGGCTTCTATATTTCTGTCACTGTGATTGTGTGTAATGAAGCACCCGGTGTATTATCTCACACATAAATTTGCGTGAGCCCGCGACTAGCATCATTGCTAAGGTCGTATATTGCCAAATAACTCATAGAGATCCATGAACTAAATATTGTTAAGGTATGCTACACTTTTGCTAAGACTACTCGTGAGTGAAAGTGTCAATGCGATGCAGTAAAACTCTAAATTTCAGAATAGTACCAGCCATTTGGCTCGTGATGCCTTGTTTCATACTTGTCAAGCTTCCTCTAGCACTGCGCACTTCTCCGTCCTACCACGCGATACTCTATAGGGCCTGGCTCAGCGTCTTCAACAGCATGCCCCTTTTTGCATTACTTCATAGCCATCCGCCGACCAAGTGACGCGAACTCCGCTTTTTTTTATTGCTCTGTAAGCAGCCGGTGCCACTCCGCGATTGCTTTCTGTGGTGAGTGCGACGCCATGGAATCGTCGTTTTCAACGTCGGTTTTGGTTTCACGCTTTCGCAAAGACCAATAAGCGCACGCCACTCTTTCGCACATACGAAGTGCGCAGCTTGCACACCCGTGTGAAATGTCTCGTGTTCAATTGTTTTCCATCGCTACCTCAGTTTTCATTCATTTCCTGTTCATCTTATACATACAGGAACGTCTTCTAAAAATCAAACTTCTTAGAAGTTGCCACAGAGAACTCACAAAATCACATTGCTCCAAGTGATCTGTGATGAAGAGGAATGGGAGAGTAACCACTAATGGGCGACGACTTCAACCGTATACATGCGCGTTACAGACGATTCCTGCTCGCAATTTCAAACAGAAAAAAAGCTGATATCCTTTTTTAATGTCATGCATAAATGAAACCGGTAAAACAATTGAGTGCAGCACTTGTCTTTCTTTAACTCAAACGTGTTCTAAGCCGGGGTTAACCAAGACATTAGTGACGTATTTCCGTCACAGATATGACGCTGTTAAAATGAATGTCAATACACGAAGAAAAGAAAACTAAAACTTTCCCTCACCGGGACTTCAACCTACGACTCTTTGGCCCGCGCCGATAAGTGCACAGTGCTCTACCGATTGAGCTATCGAGGGAAACGCATAGGCTGCGACAAACGTCCCTTGTATAATTCACATTCTTTTTTACATAGCACTCTCTGTTGGTGATTGGCGTGGTTCCACCGTCTGTGAGTGGTGACCACAGCTAATTCGGCATCACACCTACTCGCACCGATAGAGAATGGTTCGTCGACGATGCAGTCAAAGCATGGCATTTCATATGGCACGCTGGCTCGCATTCTTGGAGGTCACGCTTAAAGCGGGTCGAGAGCAGCAAAAAAAAAAAAACATTGGCCACGGTAGCCAATGTGAGGTCATTCTTTATAAAAAATGACCTCACATTGCACTTAGGCGTTACATCAGGGGGGGGGGGGTAGAAACATAGATGCAAACATTTATTTTTTTGTACGACATACATGTTCAAGAGAGAGCTTATTTCATTCTACTACACAGTTCAGAGAAACGTAATTGGCGAACATGTATGTCTTGAACCGGTATTAATAATTTTAAGTTTTTGATTGTTCCATCCAAAAAAATAAACCTTAAGATGAAACATAATTCTTGCCTTTCGCTTCCTGTTATCGTGTGACGGCTCGTTGTCGAAATAGTGCAGCTCCCCCTCCCCCCATGCACCACGGTGTTTTACCGTCAATAATGATACTGCTGCAGTAAGCGCCTCAGAAAGGCAGCAATTTCGACGGGCGAATGTCGTGCCTTGAAGGAGTGAGACAGCGGCCAGAGGGACGTTCATCTGCGCGCGTTGGCGGCTCAGGCTACGAAGTTCTGACTCTCGTGTCTGTGAAGCGCAGTGATGCAGTGTAAGCACAAGCACAGGTGTAGATTACCCTAATACTCGGGAGTGCATAGCGTACCGTTTCTCTCCTTAATTTACGACGTTATGAAGAAGTGCATATCAAGTGCCTGCGTTTATTTTTGTGCAGGGGTGGCACAAGGGCGGGGGGGGGAGGTACGGGTGGACAGGAGCCCACTCAAAGGTCTTAGCAGCCCCCCCCCCTCTCGTGGCTCCTGCCCAAGGTCAGACATAATATTAACGCAACACTTTAGCTCTCCATTTCCCTGCCCCCTAAACAACTGACTTGTCGTGGCTGACCGCCCACCCCCCGCCGCCAAAACATTTTGGTGCCACCCCTGATTTCGTGCTTGTTTATACCATCTTTACTTTATGTATACATTTACAGTACGCAGTGTTCAGGCATATGCTAACAAGTTTAGCTATCACAACAGTTGAATCATAATCATGCGTGTCACTCTTGGCGATGGGGATGTGCCAGTAGGCGTAAACAAGGATGCATCCTTATCAAACAATGCTAATGCTATAGTTTCCGAACACCAAGTGACGTGGTACTCTCATACTTACACGTAATAAAGACTACTTTTGAGAAGACAGTTTTTACATTCTTGTTATACCAATTTATATGACAGAGGGATCACTCATGTTCTTTTTTTCTGCTTTTCTTGCACCAGTACTTGCTTGCTGCGCTCATTTATCTGTTCATTAAATAGCAGGTGGTTTGTCTTTTCCAATGCTGACCGTTCAGAGTTGAAAAACATAAAGCCCAGATTAATACATTGACCGGGTTAGTTGGTACTGACTTGATAAATACATATACTAACGAACACACATTACAGAAAAGCTAACAATTCAGAAAAGCTGGAATGACATTTCACGTATCACAATATAACGAATTTTCCCGCTTTGCGCTTAATATTGATGTGGCATTCACAAGAGATGAATACTGTTGCCTAAAAGACAAATGGAACAAGTGTAAGCGGACAAAACATAAGTCGTATACAACCAGTAACAGTAAATACGAATTTCGGAAGTACCCAACGAAATAAAAAAGTGACCACGTATAAATCGTCTCGGTGCCTTGGCATTTTACTGTACGGACAAGCCAAATCGTAAGAATGATAGAACAATGCTGAAGTTAGAGATGAAAAGTAAAAGGTCAGTTTAATCTAATATTGTGAAACGGTGTTGGGGCTGGACTCGCAGACGAATTCTTCGCTCACCACCAAAAGTTTGAACAGCCGGCCAAGCGGCTAGATGAAAACAAAGCAGTCCGGCCGCACGCCACGCAACGGCTCGATGCGCACGGTGGAAAACCACAGCGCGGGAAGAGCAGCGGAGCGCAGCCGGCTAGGCGACAAATATCCAATATCCCACGAGACGAGGATGAATCGATGGTGGCCCCCTGTGAACAACGTTCCTCCTGGGTCGCTGCAGATCAACTGAGCCGGTATAGGCGACATCGAATAGACCAATAGATCAGCGCACGTAGCTGGCAGCCGTCACTCGCGCCTGCGATACAGGCCGCACCGTGGGATGAAATGGCAGAGCCAGGCGATACTTTACGCCTTCGTTCAGCTTGCTCCGAAGAAGCGGTCTTCTCGTGTCTGGGCAATCTTTCAGGGGGCTCTGCGGTACATGCGTGACTAAAAAATTACGAAAAAAAGACATAGCTGGAGTCTGTCTTATCGCCTCGAATCCAGCTGTGTATGACATTTTTAATTTTTTTGTAGAAGGCCTGCTTATTACGAAAAAAAAACTGCGCTGCATTTTTTCATATTGAAAGCTTTCTTTTAGGTTGGTTGATGACTTTTCACTGGTAAATATCGCGACCAGCTTCTATGAAAAAATTTCGCTATGATTATGTATAGAAAGTAGTGCTCGGGATGTTCCTCACAACCACGTCTGGATGACTACCAGTGTACGCAATAGAGCATCGCCCGTTGGTGCAAACGAAAATGATGCGTGCAGAATACACACTGCCTCAATGAGAAAGATAAAGGTCGCTTGAGTGATCAAGTCTTCCTTGACTGATTCATGTAAATGGTTCGCACATAAAATAAACACAGATAGGTCCAATAAATGATGCTTGCACTTTATGGCTCCGGCTCATGGGCGAAGCACATTTGCTAAAATAATGTCAACAGGCCGTCGCAAGTGGGGCCATCACACGCCTGTTCACTCCTAGTTTCTGAGCGATTGCACCAGCGCATTATGATGGTGGGTTGGGACACGCAATTCGTTGGCGTTGCATTAACGTATTCAGGGCTGCAAACACCGCTACCTTCGTTCTATCGTCTCCCACGAGATACATTTAAGGGCAGTACGGTAAATCTGGCTTAGTACTTTGATAACTTCCCTTTTGAATTAACATCGCCTATATAAGGAGTGAGCGAGTGGGCAGACTCTGCAGTAGCCGGCACGATGTGTAAGCCCGTGTTTGCCCGTGAAACTTTTACTCTGCTTTACTCTCGACTTTACGGTGCTGTTCGAATGAAAAGTTGGCATTCGAGACTGTAAAGATGTTACATCGTCTAACCGAGAACGGACCCCACATTAAATTTCTGTGGATCGATGTTACTGTGGCCTTATCGGCAAGGAATGGGCCGATCAAGTTGCCCGTTCAGCCCATACAGAGGACCGCGACCTGTTGATACCTCTTTCCAGGATAGGTGCTGCTCGGAAGCTCCGCATGCCAATGCACCACATCAAATTAATAATAATAATAATAATAATAATAATAATAATAATATTATTATTATTATTATTATTATTATTATTATTATTATTATTTTATTATTATTATTATTATTATTATTATTATTATTATTATTATTATTATTATTAATGGTTGTAATAGTAGTAGTAGTAGTAAAAGTAGTAGTAGTAGTATTTGATATGCATACACGGCTACACTCCTTGGATCCCACACTAAGCTTTAGAATTTCATCGAGATTTCGCCGAGGTGACGCTACCTACCATTCCGTGTAGATAATGGTGGAGCATCGCGTTTACCCATGTGTATTTGTTCCGAAAGTGCGATGGCCGACACCATCTGTGAATACACCACACACTGATAATTCGTGTGTTAGCCTTTTAACAAGTTAGACGACCAGCCTATATGAGAAGAAAGACTAATATCACATCATATACACCTAATTTCGCAGATGAAGGCCTCAGAATCGTTTCGTCATCCCGTAGTGTTCACAGATGGCCGACACCGTCTCTAAACACTGCGGAACGACGAAGAAATTTGATATATTCAGTGCTACTGTCCGGAATGCACCACACACAGTTGATTCCTGCGTCAGCCTTTTAACAAGTTAGACGACCAGGCTATATGAAAAGAAAGACTACTGCCGTATCGTATAGACCTCACGTCGTAAGAGAGGGCCGCCGTACAAGCAGCATTAGGCTTCCTGCGGTCTAATTTTCAATAGAAATATGCCCGCTTGCTGCAGTCTCTCAAAAAGCAGTTATTAAATAATAGTTGATTGGGCTACTGAATGCTATATTCATTGCCTCACTTTGGGTCCCCCTGGATACATAAGTTGTCTACAACGGTGGTTTTCATGTTTTTGCCCTGACTGAATTTTAAAAAAATCTATAAATCATAACTATGAACACCCTGTATAACGCCAACGTGACGACTCTGCCTATGAGTCGAAGGCCTCATACATGCCACGCATGGGCCACATGCGTACCGTGACTTCACACAGAGTAAAGTTATACGACTTTGCTAAATAGCGCGCTCGCATTTTTTTCTCGCCTATTACCATGCGTGACGCTTTGCTCTGGTATGTCTTGGACAAGACTGATCCCGAAAATTTTTTTTGATACACCTTATGCAGCGACTAAGTGCCGAAACATCATCGCTGAACAAAATTTCAATTTCAGATAAAGCGTCCAGATTTTAGTGACTGTTGCAAGGAGTATTCATAAGCATATCGTGATTTTCGGACGTAAAACGCCAGATGTTATTGAATAATACGTTCCTCGAAACCTGACGTCAAATCGCCTTCAGAAGAGTGTTGCAAGGTTTGACTATATAGAGCCAAAGTTTCCTTCAGAAAAACGTTTTTGGCGTCAACTTTTGGGAGTTGACTGTGGGTCTATTTAGGCTACTTAAAATATGCGAATTGACTACATGATCAACGCTCTAGAGCTGATTCTTGTTTAGCAGAAACAAATATGCGAAGGCGCATTCGTCCTACGTTCAATTGGTCAAAAGCGACAAGATTCACCAGATATCCGCCTGCTTCGCCTCTTAAGAGAGCGAAAAACCATGCGATGAGCACGAACTGCCTCAGACCGATATTTATGCCTCATATTTTAGAAATTGCAGCAATATTTACTCTAGGGCCACAGGAACAGCGGAAGATCAACCCGCCTCTCCGGCAGCAGTACTGTCACTGTATGATAGCAGATTAGCCACGTGATTTGTTACTGCTTATGGCACTCAACTGCTGATCCTAAAGTCGCGGGATCGAATATCAGCCGCCTTTCCAAGGAGGCTAATTGCTAAAGAGGCCCGTGTGATCAGCCTTGATGTAGTCGCGATTGGCAGAGCCCTCCCCTATAGGGCGTCACTCGTAAACATAGCGTTGTTTTTAGATGAAAAATATGAAAATTATTACTATCCACCATTTGCACTGCTCTGTCTTTTAATGCTTGCAAAATATCACGTTATACTAGTTCAAGTGGTTTTTCATTACTTGGCAGCGCTAAAACAAATTCTACATGTGAACTGATTGTTCTTAGGGCAGGCAGCATTGACTTGTGGCTCTGATAATGAGGTTATCCAAGCAAAGCACAAATATTAAACCATCATCCTATTTTGCTTCATGGGTAAAATACAGCAGGGTTGCTCATAACTTAGCGGTAGTAGAAGGGCGGTGCCAGTGAGATGGAGGAGCAATATACTCCCCCCACTCTTAATTTTTGCTTGCCCGTATGGTTACCTCCCGAGTCAAAACATACATAATCTTAAGGAAACGCAGAAGTTCTCCATCTGGAAGCCCTCCCCCCCCCTCTCCTGGAAACAACTTGCTTGTCATAAGTCTTGACACCACCCCTCTGTAGAACATCACGCATAGTAATGTTATTTTCCAAAAGCAACGAAGTGTTAAGACGCAATTTGCATCATTTAGTCGCGTTTCTTTTTTACCAGTAATCGTTCAGCGTTGGCGTGAAGCTTTTGTTCTGAAGGAAGAGCTTTAAACAAGACACTTTGACCATATGTGTAAGAAATCAGAGTAGAGCAATGTGAAAATGAATGCCAAAATTGAACTGCAAATAATAGTGGTTATATTTCGCTACAAAATTTCTTCATGTTTTTCGCTTTTTGCTACATTTGGGCTACAGTTTTCTTGCTTTTGGCTACGCCACATCGTCAAAAATGGCTCATATACTAAGCATAAAAAAAGCATTTCTTGCACTGGCAGTGTTGGTTGACGCTCGGTTCACACTAGCTCTCTCCCGCTTTCACAATTTCCGATGTACCGGCGCTTATTTGTGGGACTAAATTTGGTGGCTACTGCTCGCAAGTTAAGTTGAGTAAGAAACCCCGGGTATAAGTATTCAAAATTGCACCTCATTTGACTCAGAATGATTGTATAGATAAGAAACACCGGAAGATCTGAAGGAAGCGTATTTTGCATTTCTGAACAGTTTACGAACTTCAGAATTGTGGAGTTTAAGGTGTGTGAGAAGAAAAAAAAACCTGTTTCGTGCCTATACCCAGTTGTGCATGAATGGAATGGAATGGAATGAAAAAACTTTATTTTAATGGAATGAAAAAACTTTATTTAGTTGTGCATGAACGAAATGACATTTTGACATCTGCTTCCATGCCTAGCTGTGGCATGCTTTAAGAGTGTGTGGATCAGCAGCGTCACAAAAGTCAGTTATTAAAGCCAGTGGCAAAGTTTGTCGCTCGCATGAAAAAAAAAATCGGCCCTGTATCGGCGTGTTACACCGCAAATGTCGTCGAAAGACGATTGTCTTTTGTCTGGGGTGAGTGAACAAAACGTTTATTAAGAAACTGGGTGAATGGACTTCTGAAGGCGCTGCGTTAGAGTGCCTCGAGTGTGCAGCGGAGGCGAACGAGCGCATCAAGTCCCGTCACACGTGAGACATGAGCGCTATCTGGCAGTTATTTTGGAAAACAAAGCTTGTGGCATGCGCGCCCGTCTCGGAGCAGATAAGGTGCAGAACGCCAGGTGACGGTAGGTGCCACCACCGTGTCGTCTTAGCAAAGCGTTGGAAAGACTTGCCTTTTCGTGATCCCGGCCGCGGCGGCTGCATTTCCGAAGGAGGCAGAAATGTTGTAGGCCCGTGTGCTCAGATTTGGGTGCACAATATAGAACGCCAGGTGGTCGAAATTTCCAGAGCCTTCCACTACAGCGTCTCTTATAATTATATGGTGGTTTTGGGACGTTAAACTCCACATATTAATCAATCAATCAATCAATCAACCAATCAATCAAATGCCTTTTTGTGCAAGCGTTGCATGGTCAGCGCAGAGTGATAAACGCTAAGGTCCTTAGAATTACCGATGTATGCCTTTTCTAGTAAAAGATACACATACAGAATATTGACGCGTTGTTATGGTGCCTCAAATATACGCAATATTTGCTTTTTCATTGATAGACGCACAAGTATGAACGCTGACATTTGGGCAATATTGGTAAGTGCTGCGGATGGGGTCGGCCATTTGGGGTATCATCTGGTGCCTTTTAGGCTACCGTTAAGGGCGAACAAACAGACGTATGTTCAGACAGACAGACTATAATTTTTGCGTCGTAGGTGCTTAAGGAATATTTAAAAAGGGGAGGAGAGGACCCTTAAGCTTCGCCTTTAAAAGTTGAATGCGATAGCGATATTGTGTTTCTAGTACGTACTTCTAACACTCAGTCTATGAAATGTTTTCAAACTTGCTATGCACTCAGTATACGTGGCCTTAAGGGTGCAGTAACGTGTGTGACTTTTAAAAGTGGATGACTGGCTTTAAACTAGAAAGTCATTATAATAATTTAGTGTTCTGAGGTCAATGACAATGCACGCTTTTACCATTTACCACGCATTATGGCAATATTACGCGTTGTATTGTGAAAGATGCATAGCCCCACCACGGTGGTCCAGTGGCTAAGGTACTCGGTTTCTGACCCGCAGGTAGCAGGATCGAATCCCGGCTGCGGCGGCTGCATTTTCAATAGAGCCGAAAATTATGTAGGCCCGTGTGCTCAGATTTTGTGCATTTTGAAGAACCCCAGGTGGTTGAAATTTCTAGAGTCCTGCACAAAGTCGTCTCTGATAATCGTATCATGGTTTTGGTACGTTAAAACTCACAAATCAAATAAATCATACTCATCGTGAAGCATGCATAGAGAGTGCGTGTGTTGGGTAAAACATGAAGGTACTTTCACTGCATTTTCAAGCAGATCAAGTTATTATCTCTAGGTTCACAAGCAGAGGTGTAGCTGTGTGGTAGAATACCCGCTTGCAATGCAAAATTACTCTGGTTCGAGTCCCACTCTGACCCAAAGTTTGCAGTAGTTATTTTTTTTCTCTTTCTCAATTTTCCGGTCATTCAAAGATGACGATTTTTCGCTCACAAACTATTCTGACTCTGACGCCAGAATTTTTGTGAAACGAGCTGTTTAATGCTATCGCGTTCAATTATATTAACTTTGCACGTGGCGATGCTCAGAAGAACAATAATTTCTGTATGCAACTGTTACATCACTCTTTCCAATGCTTTCATTTTATTTTGTGTCATGTTGGATTCCAGCATTATGTATCTGCACACTTAAGAACGAAGAGCGCACAAGGCTGGAGTGAAGGGCACTGTTTATTGTTCATATATTGCCCAGTTGAGAAAAAACTCCATCATATTAGATATCTATACAACCGCGAAAGAGGTGAAGGCTCCGTGAAAGTGAACCATGTATGTACAGGAGACCATATCTCGCAGCGATGTTTCCAAGATGTCACTCGCCTCACACACCGCAATTAAAAGTGAAAACTCTTTAGAAGCTAAACTGTGCACCACACCTGACCCAAAACGCTCCAACTTTTTTTCTTAAGTTTCAGCCTGAACTGTAGCTTGTGATTGTGCATCCACTATACCGAACAAGGAAGATTTTTCACATGTATGTGGCCAAGTATCCGCTAACGATTGTCACGCAGATTGTGAGAAGCTCTCAAAAGTTGCACCAACGTCTGATAACGCAAGTGCTTTTTGACTAACGTGCATTGCTAGTTGTCTAGTTATTAGCAACATCATCAGCGAATATTGCATAGTTCATGAAAAGAAGGAATTAAATGTGCTCTCGAATAAAAAAGAAGACGACCCTTAAGCTTTTTTTTAGGTTTTCCAAACAAAACTATGTGTACTCCGGCAAAAAGGACACGAACAGGCACTGATAATCACGATACACAATTTTGCCCATGGATACCGCTGTCTTGAGCGCTTAGATAAGGATTTTTGATAAGGAACATAAACTAATGAAATTGTGAGCGTCAAATGTACCTACCGAACCATTTTCGCGCGTTACCTCTACCGTAGCTGTGATTGTTTATTTGCTTGAGAGATAAAGCAGCGAGGTTAGCAGCCCCATGTGGTGGCGACCAAATTGATCCTTAAAATAGTCCATTAAGCCAGCTACATAGAAAACATACCTCTGCTTATACTCGCGCGTGTAAAGCGTACGGCGTTATTTATTTGGTCCCTCACACCTTCAGTGATATAGGCCCCACTATCCGTCATGAATTTCGCCTGTGATTACTGGAAAACAATTCCCCTCTCCTCGACCTTTCTACAGAAGCTTTTTGCACCCAATGCAGTTTAGCACAGCCTCCGGGAGCACGTGAATAGCAAGCTTTCTGCACCTTAAGTGGTTTTTGCAGTGCCCTCAAAGTGACCTGCCCTGACACGGGCACAATGTCACGTGATGTGACGTCGTTGTGAGTGACATCACAAATTGTGATGATTCTAAATGTGACGTCATAGATGACGTCGTAAGGTAATGTAATCACAATAATGACTTCTTGCATCACGTTGACGTCGCTGACACCAATGGTCAATTTTCAAGTTTGTTGAGTCATCTAGGCATTCGCCTTAATAGGGGCACGCAACATCGTTCCCGTGGCGGAAATGCTTGGTAGTTGGTACGATCAACAAAACGAGAGCACCCATGCACAAAGCTTTACGTAATGTGCCCCATAAGTTCACTATATATGCACGTGTATTCAAGCTTAGGCTACTTACGCCCTTGTTGGCAGTTAGCGGGAATCGTCATGCACACAGATGAGGTATTGCAGACACCTTGGCTCAAAAGACAGCCTGTCTTAGGCAATCTTTGAGGACATTCTGCATGATTCCGCACATAGGAGCTTTGTTCATGCTGTTCTCTTTCTGTTTCTGCTAAGCCAACGATGAAGCCGAGAATTTTACAGTGACAACCTGCATAAAACCGTAGTTTAAAACGTCAAATTTTATGGCTTCATGTTTACTGTTCAATGGTACTCTGCGTACCGATGACAGGCAGAACTCTTGGATATGCCTTCCGCATTCATATTGGTACCACTACGGTCTGTTCCTGTTCTCGCTCCTGCAATCTTGGCATTTACACATTCATGACAAACACTGCAGGAGCGCTTGCACTGCGGTTTCACCTCATACGCCAATGACGACGTGTTGTACTCTATACTGCCGAAAAATAAAGCCTTCGGTCACGCACTGATGCAGTCAGCGGCATGTGTACTCGATGTGTCTAAAACGTGCAGCAGTGTTACTGAATTGAAAATTCTTACTATAATTGATTAAGACACTACGCTACAGTTACTGCGAAATACGAAGTTAAGGAGGAGATACGAAATGCAAAGGACAATACACTGCGCTTGTAGTGTCCACTTTGTTTTATGTCACCTGCCTAAATTCGTATTGTAGAGTAACTGTAGCACCGTTTTTTAATCATGAAAAACCAACAAACCCAATACCTCACTTTTCTCCTCTTATGAAGTCATGTCACCTCTATAGCCAAAAAATACACGTGTAAAACACGGGGACATTCTTGCCACCTGCAGGACAAGTATACGGAGCCCTAGTCACAATTTCACACACATGGAGCAAAAATCAACCTCAAATCACTAGGTTCATCTTCCAGAAGGAACCAAGGTGTGACATGGTTTTAAAGCTTGTTGGAATATATTAAAAAATACGGCAATGACCCTCCGCATGATACGTAGGAAGGAAGGATAACATGAGAGAAAGTAAACGCAACAAATTTAACCAGTTTAGCATAATTTGGATTCTGACCTGTACAGGTGAAAAGATGTGGGAGATGGAAGGAAGAGTAAAGAAACAGAGAAAGATAAACAAAGGGGAACACGCGCACAACGTATCTGTGCAGCAGCTTTGTGCAGTATATACGGCATCAATATCAGTCAACAGCCGTATGTGCAAGTGTTGTTCTTAGAAATTCCAACAATAGTTTTGTTGCTTTATTTTCCAATACATTTCAGGATGACATTATAAGATAGTTGCTAGATACATGTCTTTGTGTTCAAGTGAAGTGAAAGCATTCTGAGTGGTCGCCTCAGCACAGCGCAGTGAGGACAGACAAAACATGTGCAGCTAAGTATCCTCAATACCACAAACGCCACAAAGCTTTGTCAGCCATTTCTATACGAAAAGAAAATGGTTATGTAAAAGCCACCCTTAGCCATTACGGACATAGTAAAGTGTCCTCTCCTCGGCGGAGTCCACTTGGAACTTAAAAACACGGCAAAGTTTTGAGCTGCATGACTTGGATATTTTAGGGCCAAAAAAGGGGGACAAAAGAAAGAGACGTAGACAACATGAGCACTAATGTTGTCTACGTATCCTTCTTTTGTCTCCGTTTTTCGGCGCTAAGATATCGAAACCATGCATGTTTACCACCCGCCCAACTCACCGCACTCATCAAAACTTTCAGGTAGTGTTGCCCATTGATTTGTGTACTTGCTGTGTTTATTGGGGAGTGCGTAACGTCCTTTGCCACCATTAGAAGCTTGGCAACATCATCAGACTTCAAAAGGGATATCAAATTTTCTTTGTCGCCTTGCAAAGCTAACCGAGCCACATTGTCGGCATGTTCGTTACCTGTACCGCCACAGTGACTTGGCAACCACTCAAAAGTCCCGTGGTGTCTTTGGTTAAGTGACATATGAGGACGTTTCTGATCTCGAATATCAGTTATTCGTACGGTATTCATTTAAGAGATCATGACTAGGATCGTTAGAGCCGCTGAAAGTCGATCATCACGGTGGTTCGTTTCTGACTGATAACATAAATTGTAACGCAAAAAGCTGCAAGTTCCACAGCCATCGATAATGCTGCGTTGACTGGCTTAAAAGTGACGGTAAAATATCTCGCTAGGACGAACACTGTTCCAAACGAACACGAAATAGTGGGTGAACCATCGCTGCAAATATATATTAGGCCGGCGTGCTACTCGTGTAGTAGAAGCAGAAATGGTTGTTTCGGGGCAATGGTAAATGAGATTTTTGCCCAATTCCTGGAACAATGAGGTGAACTTTAGGACGAATCAACCACCGAGAGAGAATAGATGGTTTGGATGTGGGGCTCAAGCCTCATGTAAGGTTGGTGGAATAGTTATAGGCCATTGCGCAGTGTAGTATACGTCAGAGTTACCACAAAAGTAACCAAGTCCATGATGAGAACTCACATAGTATCGTTTGATCTATATTGTAGCCACACATTATACTATACTGGGTCACAATGAATTTTTCAGCTCACGCTGAAGCAGAGCAACTACATTGAGGTTAATAATTGGTAATATATTAGGCCAATGAAAGGTCTCAGGGGCCATTTTTTCGAAGAAGTGAAGCTTCTCCCCACCGCAGTGGAACTGGCTAGCCAACTTCAGCTTGAAAAATGAAAAGACTTGTTTGCAATCCCAACCAATCTTTTCGCGTATTTTATCAACTTTTTTTTATTGACTGCCTGCACCTCAGGCCTGACTCAAAATAGCAATGAAAGTGAAGGTAATTCTCTGCTTTAAGGAAAAAACGTTAGTCCAAGGAACAAAAAAGCAGGTAAGAACGACGGGCACAAGAAATCTTTGGTTTCATTGGTGGATTCAAAATGGCTGTAGCAAACAACGAATGAGATATTCCCAGTAGTTCATAAAAAAAGAGAAGTCCTAATTACCTGCTGGAACTTTCTAATTAATGTCGCACAAAGCAAGTCAGAAGAGGGCGTATTCTGAAAGTATTAAAAACTTTAGAGAGGGTGAAAGCATCCTTTATTATAGTCCATCCTAGTGTCTTCAAATTAGAGCTACTGGAAACCTACCATATCGTCTAATTAAGCGAGGCAAAAACCAAATACACAAAACACCAAACTCAAAATTATCTTAAGCTCTTTAACTTTCCATTGCCTTACATAGCACGGCCATACTGCGGTTGTTATTAGACAATATTGCATGTTCAAATATGTTATGAATTCATGCTATGTGATCTTGGAACCCGAGGTGCGAAAAGGGCAGTGCTTTTAGTGTTGCGAATGTGGTGGATGACTTACATAAATATAAGTGGTATGCTATAGTTCTCAGTGCAACTATGATGGTTCTTACGGCATTGCTCTATTTCACGCTGTTTAGTGCCTGTTATCATTTTAAACAAAATTACCTGCTATGTGAACTGAATTCTGAATATTTACATATTTTATTGGGTCCTTAAAGTTGATGTGAGTTGGGTGTCACCAGGTGTTATGTCATACTGTTCGTTTCCTTTTACTTCAATGTTATCATTCTACCGCTCCATTGTTGAAGTAGTTTAAGAATCGGCAACAGGAATCAAAGGCCAACGTTCAACTTCAAATATGGTTGGCAAAACCACCAAAAGCTAGAAATTGTGCTGTAATAAATGTATAATGGTGTGTCAAAGATTGTTACAGTCTGTTGCTGCTCGAATGCATAATGAGGCGTGAAGTGTGCCCGTGTGTGTTGAACCTCTAGCGCACAGCCACTTTAATGAGGTACTTCATTGATATGTGGGATTTAGAGTCTTAAAACCACCATATGATTATGAGAGACGCTGTAGTGGAGGGCTCCTGAAATTTTGACCTTCTGGATTTCTTTAATCTGCACCCACGTCTGCGCACACGGGCCTACAGCATTTCCGCCTCCATAGTAAATGCAGCCGCCGCAGCCGGGATTCGATCCCACGACCTGCGGGTCAGCAGCCGAGTACCTTAGCCGCTAGACCAACGCGGCAGGGCTTAATGAGGCACTTGTGCAGGATGTATGATTTGCTGTGGATTATTGAAACATCTGTAAAACAAATGTGCAGAAGAGATAGAAGTTTGCAACTAGTTGACGGAGAGCAAGTATCGACGTACCTGGCTGCACTTTCAACGGCCAATATTGCTGGTTATATGAACGCGAAGAAAGAGTAAACCTCTCGTCGAATATATCCTAAAGCAAAAGTATAAGATCCACCAACACATATTAACGCGCCAGCCATTTACTTGTTTAAGCCCGTCGCGCTGGCTAGTTGCCATTCGAACCATTTTTTTAGGGGGGGGGGAGGGGCTGGTGTAGATGCTGCGAATATTGATAATTGAAATTTTGGCATTACTATCTAAGCTAGTGACGTCAAAATCTCTGACGAGTGAGCGAGTAAATAAGACCTCCTATTGCGGTCCATAAGTGGCAGAGACTGGACGGAACCGTAGGCCCCGCTAGCTCAGCCAGGTGGCTCGACCCAGAAAGGTGCCAGAAACTGCCACCTCTCAGCGATGTTCTGGGCCCTCTGAATAGCCAAGAGTTGGTTGCTGAGCTCCACACTGCGCATGGCAGCTATCCCAAGAGGTTTCGCCCGATATTTCTGACCCCGAGTTACAGGAGCACAGCCAGAACATATGGTATAATTTACAGTACCCGTGATTACAGTACTGACGATGGTGATAAAAGTCTGGGTGAATTCTCTTTAGCATAGCTGGTGTGATTTGCGTTTTTTCTCTGTAGTTGTCGGAGGGGGACCAATAGCACTGTATTTTATGTAGGGTTTGGAGGGGAGAAGACCAGTGCTCTATTTTGGGAGCTGAAGTGATCTCGTGAATTGATACTAATGAATCCTTGAAAAGTGGAGGGGAGAAGGTCAGTGAAATGATACTAATGAATCCTTGAAAAGTGGAGAGGAGATGGTCAGGTTAGAAGAGAAGAAGCCGATAGGCTCCCGAGACCCTCTATATGGCCGAGAGTCTTTGTGCTTTGGCGACCTCGATGGCCATGCCCGCAATGCGGCGTTGGCCATCCGGTTGTCAGCTGCGCAGAGCCACCTCTTAACGCTCCTGTCCCTCATGCCATGAAAGATGGGGATTTCGCTGCTTTGGGAAATTTCTATACAGGCTGTGCCACATACCTTGAGCCAAAATTTGAAAATGAAAGACACTTCAGTGACGAATTGAACCAAACGCGTACTAGTCGCACTAGCCTGTAAGCACTGAGGCTATTTTTATTTCTCCCCATACTGAATAAATAAAAATTTTAATTAACTATTTGTTTTATTACGGGCTGCAAACCCATCATGTGAGCACTGAGATGTAGAAAATTTTCAAAAACCACCGACAAAACTGTTTCCTGTATTATGCGTCTAGCGCTGTTATTTTTTTCCGCGTTCTAAAGAAAGCCTATAGCGGCACTATAGTAGTGCGCTCGCGGTCCGTCAAACAGCTTCGTTTCACGTTTCGCGGGCTTTCTTTACAACGTGGAAAAAATAACAGCGCGAGACGTATCGTACAGGAAACAATTTAGTCGCTGGTTCTGAAAGTGCTATACATCTCAGTGTTCATATTTTGGATTTCCAGCCCATGATTAAAATAGGTAATTAGGAATTCAGAATTATTCAGTATGGGGAGAAATAAAAAATAGTTTGAGTATCTACAGGCTTGTGCGAGTTGTATGCGTTTGGTTCCATTCGCTTCCTAAGTGCCTTTCACTTTTAAATTCTTGGCTCAAGTTATGTGGGACACCCTGTATATGAGTAAAATCAGTTCGCTGGCTCGAGCAAAGACGTCATTTGGGTAGGACGCCACCCTGGTTAATTCGAGAATTGATAAACTGGGAGGTCAATCGGCCCGTTTGGAGTCAGTGCCATACGATGTGTTCAGCCTGAGACAGTGATTTATGTGCTGGTCGGCAGATCATGTGGTAATTGCGGTAATGTAATATATCTTTATGGTAGGTCAGTAGCGTTTCCGCGTGCTTTGATAAAAAAAAGCAGACCATCAACTGCCTGGTTGTAGAGTGCTCGGGCTTTTTCATGGACTGCTGTATTTCCTGAATGTCCGCAATGCGTGGGAACCCACACAATAGTAATTATTTGTTGACGACGACAGGGAACAAAATATATGATAAGGGTTTGTCTTCGTATATGGGCTTAGTGTAAATCAACACCGTGAAATTGTTGCCATTTTTAAAGTCCAGGGCAAAACTTGTTAGACCATAGGGATGCATGCGAAACTGCATCGCTCCAACTTCTGACAGCTTCACGGTTAAGTCCGATAGCCTGTACAGCACACTCGCGTCCTTCTCTTCCTGTCAAGCTGCTCGTTCGCTTGCTTCAACCGCGTGAACACCAGAACGTGGTACGATGCGCAAGATGCCATTTCTGCAGTCAACGTAAAAGTACCCAAGCGACGATATTGCGATATATGTACCTAGTTTGTACCACTTTAGTATTTTCGCAACGATAGCATCGCTGGCGGCCCACTCTCGCACTGACTACCGAAGTGACGTCCTGCGCTGTTTACCCCGTTCGGATACGCACACTGTTGCGGAGAGCGAACGAGCATGCTGTCAGGATGACACCACCGCCACCATTGCTGCTGCTGCTGCTGCTGCTGATGATGATGATGATGACGGTTATGATGATAATTATGATGATTGGTTACTTGTCCCCAATCCGACTCACACTCTATTTCGATGTCTTGAATTCACACAAAATACATAGTTCCCAGGTTAGTGAAAGTTAAATCGCAGTATTTTATACATCTAGTTAACTTCCAGTGGCTAGACACCATCTCAGTTATCGAGAGCAGCATTGCTTTATTATGTCGCTTGTTCTGTTCAATTATGCTCTGAATTGATAGTCTTTAGTCTGATGATCTTGATTTAAATCACCTGAAAATAAACGTACTTGGCTGCCCGTTTCATGAAAACCTCCAATGATGCTTAGATCAAGAGGTCACGTACCTGAAGTGAAAGCTGTTCATTATCTCATCTGGTGTATGCGCAGGTCTAAAACCTCAAAAAGGAACAAAACACAACAGAGTTGTCACGGTACCTGTGTGAAAGTGTTCCTATTTTCTATAATACAACTCTCATCGTAAGCATAACGAAAGCAAACCGAATAATCAAAGTGAAGGGGGGAAGCCAACGTGCTATAACTTCGCAGGAAGTTAAAACGTACTGTAGCAGTACACTTGTTTTTAACTTGTATTGATTGATTGATATGTGAAGTTTAACGTCCCGAAACTACCATATGTATATGAGAGACGCCGTATTGGCGGATTACCGCAATTTGGACCCACGTGGGGTTCTTTAACGTGCAGCCAAATGTGAGCACTGCTGCTTACGTGTTTTCAACTTGTATGTGTATACCGCATGTACACCTTATTATTTTTTTCCACTCCTGATACCTGAAACATGATAGTGTTTACTCGTGCACATGTCACTGCAAGGCTGGTGCTCTTCTTCCAGTCTCGTGGCAGGTTTTCAGAACAAAACTGTTTCCCTTCAATCACAAAAAAGTCCACTCTTGTCTTGATGACGTGCACCTGGGCGAACTGGATATAACTGCGAAGCCAAGAACTCGCAGAACCTTTCGTTATTTTAATGACACTATGCTTTGCGTTACCGACATATGTAACCCAACTCCCGTTCATTTTCATGCTAGAAATGCAATTTATTTTCTTTTTTCATAGTTCATTGGAAACTTAGTCTGCAGTCTTTTTCTTAAACGTGCGCGTTTACGTCGTGATTTTGAACGACGTCAAGTGTCAGTACAACGAAAGTTGAGAAAGAACAGCACTCTAAAATTTTGATCATAAAAGTAACGCTGCGTCGTCATATATATCTTCATACTGGGGGCTGAAACATCTGTCATTCATTGATAAACAACCACTTCGTTCACGAAATATATGCTCAACTTTCATTTATTGAAAAATGTTAAACATTTAGGTGAAAAACATCCATTGTTTCAAAAAAGAAGAACACAACCTCTATACGGTAAACTAGAAACAAAAAGCACTTGATTTCGAGGAGCTCCTTTGTTTCATTTCTGAGAGCCGAAGCCACACATTCGCGTCGCGAGCCACCCTGGTTCAACGAACTTCGCTCCCTCGTGGAAGAATTCCCTCACTGCAGAAAATGACCATATAAATTATGGATCTGCACATTGCGAAAAATTGCTTTTCATTCGTAAGAGCTGCTGGTGCCAAGCTGGATGAATTCATTAATATTTTGTTCGCTACAATGCCTCGCGCAACGATCATTACTTTTGTACCGTATCTTTGATGAAAAAGTAGCTTTTGAACTTTAGTTTAAAATATTAGTAAAATATAATGTCAAAACTTTGATTTCATGCAGGACATTTGACATCATTGTGACGACTTGTCTACATATTGAAAGCGTAGAGTAATGGCATTTGTATCAGCGTTGCTTTCTGTACAGACAGCCTACGGACACGACTTGCATGCGAAACCCATACGAGGCAAGAAATGCAGTGGGACGTACGTACATTCTTATAAAACTTAGCCTAATCATTCATGATGGTAATGCAATGTGTTTAATAGTTGTCTCCGATTCCCGTTTTCCTAAGAACATCTCCACCGTGAACAGTAAACGCCGATGACCCGAGTAATCGTCTTTGTCGGCAAGAGCTTCAGAATTCTACTTTGGTTTCAGATTTACGGCCCTATTGAATCTATAGCAGAGAAGGCAAAGTGTTAATTGCAGCGGACATTCGTAACTCAACCATAATTATCAATGGGGCGCGAGATTCCATGCGGGTCATGTGTCCACAAAAGCAGTTTGCTCTCGTTAGAGGGCTTCAAATAGATCTACCAATTTTTTCTGAGAGCTTGCTCACGAGTTCCACAGCATCTCGTCATACGTAGCTGAGCAACGTTTTGAAGCTTGCCTGTATTTGTTGGCAGGATAAATAAATTCTACAGGGAAGGAACCAGACTGCCTCATCTTCTCGTAATGACCCAGTTATTTCATAGTCACCTGCTAGCAAAATAACAGGCCTTCTTTTAAATGGAGTAGATGTTGCCTGATCCAACGTTTCAAGCCACTGATGCTCATACAGTTATTTTAAGCTATGAAGTGGTTACTGTTACTTTTTATTACATAAGCAAATAACACACGCAACACATCGTCTTCTCTATCACGATCCCCTATGTTAAGAGCACTTTTCAAGAGTGGTTAAATATTTTTTCCACGTTAAACTCTGAATGCATGAAAAATGAACTGCAATATTGATATTCTCATTGTTGTTTACAAGTTCATACAAATATAAGCATAAGTGAATGCTAGAAAGTGTTTGGAATAAAAAAAACCCCAAGAACAAAATATATTTTACGATAGATAAGTGAAAATGAGGACAAAGGTGTATTTAAGAAATTATGACGCCGAGAAAGAAACGAATGACTGTGCACTAATTGCTATTTTGACTGTGGACTAATTGACTGTGTACTAATTGGTAAAGTTAGTTAACCTACACCTACAGATATTGCGAAGAAACGAGTCTAAGAAATTTTTGACGTTATCTTTCAGCACCTTGAATTAAATTGTAGTTATCTTTAGAGCTCTATCTCGCACTGACGATACGTTTATTTTTTGCTTCTGATGTGCTTTTGTGAAATAAAAGTCACACTGTTTGGTATTATCTATGTAGGAGTTGTAAAACCTGTTGAGAAATGCCCGTGAGAATTTATTATTTTCCTAAAAATATCTGAGCCCTGCTACTCAGAACTGGCCAGAGCATCGTAACTCTTAGAAGAAGGAAGGTACAAGGTGCATGGTAGAAAAAGCAGTTAGAATACCAAAGGGGCTTAGTTAAGGAATAAGCATTGAGAAAGGAAAAGCTTTGCGCGGAGATAGCGAATACAGTTTTACTGTACCCAGGCCACCAAAAATATCTGCTCGAGTTGAAAAAGTACGATGTGATCAGGTGCTCGCATTGCAACGTTAGTGCCCTCAAACACGCTACCACCGAATGATCGATGCTGTGGGCAGAACAAACGCATAATTGAGCCCGAAAAAAAAGTGGGGGCGGGGGTACATAGAAGAGAATCGGTTCGGTTTTCACTTTTCCATAGAAACCTTATCCATTCGAGCAAAATGAGCCAGTGGATATGTTACAAATAACGCACAGTTTTTGAATCTGTGTTAGCGTTCTTGCTGTTGGACTGTGAAGAGCGAGAATGTTTTAGCAGCAGATGGTACTGCACCAAAAACAGCAGGTGTGGCCATCACCTTCTATTTTTGAAGAAAATGTCTTCTCTGGCGACTTCAGATCGATTTGGAGAGAGATTTGAGTAGCTTGCAGCCACTATCTGGCCGCTTTAGTAATATATGACGGCCTTACAGTGCTCGGGGAACAACTAAAATCGAGTTAAAATGAAGTATGAAACGAAAAGAATGAACCAAGTTAAAGTGGAAGAAAACAATAAGATAACCGAAGAGAATAAAGGAAAAGGCAGCTTCCCTCTAGTGACGCCAAGCCTGAAAGAAGTGCGGAGCTCAGCTTCCTTTCTTGTTTGTCTTCAGTTTTTTGTTCTTATAAAGCAACAGAGCTGAGCTGGTAGGTAAGTATTCTAAACGTCAAGGTGTGTGAACATGGACACAAGGGCCAAGTCAAGCCATCAGAAACGCCAACTAACAACTGCGAAGGAGCACAAGAGCTCGAAAAAAAGAATGTGCAAAAACCTACCTGCACGGGCCCAAGCCGCAGGTGAACCCGCCAATCCGGGACGCGTGGGGGTCTGCGTGAAAGATAATTATTGAGGCACTTGGTTTCCTATCTGTAGGCGCTAATCAATGGTTGACTTGCGATTCGCTACCACAATTTTTTTCTTTTCTGTTTCTTCATCTATTTATTCTATTTAGTAAATTATTTTGTCTCTTTCTTTCACACTCTACCTTTCTCTTTCTTGTTCTTTCTGTCTTTCTGCCTATTTATTTCCTTTCACTCTCTCCCTCTTTTCATTTTTCGCTTGTTTTCTCTTCCATACTATCCTTTGTCTCTTTCTATTTTCTCCATTGTCTTGAAGTATCTCTTTTTATTAATCTTTTTTTCTCTTTCTGCATTCGTTTCGCTCTACTTTTTCTTTTCTCCTTGTCTATGCTATGTTTTACTCTTTCCTACTTCTTTTCCTCTTCCTCACACTGACACCTGTCCTTCTTACGTCAAAACCATTTTACACTCTCTATCTCTCTTTCTTTAAATATTTATTTTTGTGCGTTTTTCTTGCTATCTTCGTCTCAATATTTCTATGAGTATACTTCTTCACCCTCACACCTCTTTGCAGCCTTAACTCACTGTACAATGCTAGGCTACCTCTGCTATCGTGCCCTGATAGCATCTTACGCGACTTTAAATGTTTATCTAGGCAAGCTAAATGTTTAGGATTACGGTTTGGATTGTTGAGTAGTATGCCAGACAAGTTTCAAGGAATTAATTCGACTCGTATTCTACGAAAGCGCCTTGGTGTGCCACTAGATGCGTACAGATTAAGTGCATGTGAATGAAAAGAACGCATCTCTCAGCTTGAACCCAGACTTTTCTTCCGCATTACCTTTGCATTTTTGGAGAGCTGAAGCTCGCAATATAATTCTAGCTACAAAGATTTACTATCTATTGAAACTTATTCGTTGCACTCGATATTACATACAACATTTACACCGGACTTATGCAAATTTTATGTGGTCTTAGAATTTTGAACCAAAGAGACGACGAGACAACCTGTTCAATCCAATGAAGAAGGAAGGGCTGGTATTAGTTCATTTATATCTATGGCTAGTACTTTCGTGGTTCTACTTTTATTGCGCCCATTCTCATTCCATAACTGGGCCATTCCTGCCGATTGCATTTCCTAATACTTTACATGACTTGACTTGATTTGTTTTTCAGACTTAAAGTGTACGCCCATGTTTGTGGGCACTTGTGCATCAAGTTTTCATCACTGTCTGGTTCCTTAAAGCCCAGTTTTCAACAGACAATTTGTCCATCGTATCACACAGAAGGCTATAATAATTTGTTATCCATGCGTTACACCACGTCTAGCTTACCGTTCATTATATTCCAGGACATGATGTACAAAAGCGAGTTCAGAAAGTGTATATTTCTCCTGATTCGTGCACCTTGTTTTATAAACACCAGGTTGATACACTGCCAGTGAAATCATGGTTGCAAAATAAAGATATTTTTGTTTGTTCAGTTGACTGTCATCTTTGTGATGTGCACTGTTTTAATAACCGCGAACATGCCACTTTGTTTCGGACAACTTCAAAAGGCTGTTGAAAAGATACTAACATTATTTCACATAATACAGGTTAACTTCTCCCAATCAATCTTGAGAAAGTGCCCTTTGATACGCGTTTCCTCATTAGACTGCACAGTATACGGAAAACGTGCATGCAAGAACAATGCGCTAAATCAACCACCAAATGCATGCATGAATTTCATGCAAGAGAGTGGAAAGATTTATTATTTTTTTTGGGGGGGGGTTAGTGAAGACCTTGACTATTTGAGAAAAAATGAGTTATTTTTATTACTTATTTCAGATTAAACAGACCACTTGATCATAATTTCGGGGATTTTGGGGTACAGAGGCAAGGCTTTCGTCCGAAGATTTAGGAAAAATTTGACGTCAGACCAGACTGGCAGTCCATTTTCATGAGGGGCTCATCCTTACTAGCCTTCCTGTGCGACACGTTTTGAAGAACTTTTTGTGATTTTCTGGACTTGCACAGTGTATATGCGTGTGAAGCTGTGAATGCTTGTGCAGTTCTCGTGCGATTTTATTGTCGGTGAGTGAATTAACCACTACATCCGAGAATATATCATCTAAAATTCGCTATAAATGAACTGAAGCCTATGCAGTGGTGACACTATAGAAATCCTAAATGCTTTCACAAAGACCCGTACTCCTCAGAAAGCCCAAAAGGGCTTCGACTGCCTTGTGAGCTGACCAAAAATGAAGATGGTGCTCCAGAATTTTCTCCTCTTTCTCCCTTATCTTTCCTCTCTCTATCTCTCCTATAATAATAAAACAATAACTGTGTAGAGCTGAACAGTTTCATCGCACGTGAGATTGTGTTTATTGCACCAAACAATTGCTCTTAAGAGCAACTAGGGAGGCATATTCTTACCAACTAGGTAGAAGTAAGAGAAGTGGGGTAGTATAAAAAATTGTGGTAGGTGTTGGACGTTAGTGAAGTGGAAGTACTCTCGTTATTACCTCCTTTTTGCTAATTAGGCCGCCGATCTCTACTAAAATAAATATATAGCTTGGAGTTGCTGGGTTCATTCGGCTTTTTAAAATTTATATTTGATCTCTTCCACTGATAGACCTTGGCTTATTCTCAAATACGAATAATGATAACAATGGCCGCAATCGACATCAAGAGACACCGAGTTCATAAAGAACACTTATCAAGAGAAGACAGGTCTAGTCTTCGCATCCCGGCTGCGGGGGCTGCATTTCCGATGGAGGCGGAAATGTTGTAGGCCCGTGTGCTCAGATTTTGGTGCACGTTAAAGAACCCCAGGTCGTCTAAATTTCCGGAGCCCTCCACTACGGCGTCTCTCATAATCATATAGTGGTTTTGGGACGTTAAACCCCACATATAAATCAACAGGTCTAGTCAGTCATTGTCTTTACATATGGAAGATGGGAACTTGGTTTAGTACTACCTCTTTGAACTGAGAAGATGAGGTGGCAAAAACATGCGAATGTGGAGACGCCATTTTTAAAAAAATGCATTTGGTAAGCATGGGCCGTTTGTGCAAAATTTTGGCTCAATCATGCCATTCTGGATCAGTCTTCCCCCACTGCCGCAGCATAAGTGAAGTGGCTGAGAGGGGGTAAAGCGGATTGTCATTATTTCGGACATTGGTTTACGCTCTTGCTCAATAAATTGATAGGTACATAATCTGGCCGTTTCTAAGTTTGGAATGTTCACGCTAAAATAAGGCATTTCATCACAAAATGTTTGTAAGTTTCTCGTAAAATAATCAAAGAATTATAAATGAACACCTACAGTGAACGTCAGTACAAGGCGTTTTAGAGGCAAAGCTCCTAAAGGCGTAGGTCTGTCCATTCCTCGCATGTATGCACGTGGTCACCTATAGTTTCACCTTTGCCAACTGACACTACTTCGTCCTTGCAAACGTCCCACTACGCCCCATCACCGATCCACCACTTCACCGACAATAAGGCAATTATTGTTGAGAAGTAGCCAATATGAAATGCAAGATGGTCGTGTACTTGTATCCAGGTGCGCGTTGAAGCAGCATAGATTGTCCTGCTGTGTCCATCCCTTGTTTGTACGTGACCACCTATAGTTCCCACTTTGGAAACTGCCCACCTCTACATCCTTGCAAACACCCCACTACGCCATATCACCGATACACCACTTCACCCACCATAAAACCGTTATATTGAAGGGGGTACGGAAGCGACGTTTAGCTACCACTTACAATTAATAAAATTTATTGTATAAATATACTGAGTGCTTGCCACGTCTTTGGCGATGTAGCGGGCGATATTCGCGAATGATTCATGGTTTAGCGATGAAACTCTCCGGCGCATCGCCCCACTCATCATCATTCACTCCGTGGATATACCGTGTTTTTTATGCCTATCAACGCAATATCGATTGGTTCGTTATATAGTGCATTCCGGCTCCGTTAAAAAGTGATGCCTTCGTATTCTGAAGCTTACTTGTGATTATGAGCGAGAATAATAGCAGTAGCAACCATGACAAGTATTTGTTGTAAGGAACATTTCCAAGCAAATGTTTGCCTGTTAGATCTTTTCTGCTGGTTTACCTGCTGATAATTTTTCTCTCTGTCATTATTTACTGTTGCATGACGTGATGGCAGTGTCAGAATGAAATAACCAAGTGAAAGAAGCATGGAAGAGGCCTGGTGTTCTTTAAAAAAAATGTGTATTTTAAAGCTGAAGGGGAAAGAATCGTTGGTTTAAGCCTGAAGTTTTTATTTCCTCCCTCCAAAACAGCTCATTATTTTTCTCCTCACCGCAAGTACACATTCTTGCCGAGATTCGCCGAGAGAAAGAGGAAAAAAAGGGAGGAAACAATGTGGTGAAATTTTAGGGCGAGGCAGTGACAGCAGTCTTAGCCTGATCACAACCTCACGCTTCTGTCGTTGGCTTGTCTTTTAGGAAAGCGGCTTCACAAAAGGCAAGTGTCTCTTTCAGGCGAACACCGAACATTCTGACGAGAAATAAAGAGAGCCGCGCCAAGAGGAAACGGAAAGTGGCTGTCTCGCAGGAGCCACTGGAGACAAGCGACGCGGACGCACAAAAGCGCGACAGCGCGCAAGCTCTTTGCCGGCCTGCTGCCGCCTTCACAGCCTGGGCGACGCAAACTTTGTAACAAACGACGCTTCAAAAAATTGCGCTGGAAAAGACAAGCGAGAGCACCCAAGAAAGGGCGCTATGGGACGCTGCGTGGTGTAAGGGCCAAGGGAGGCACAAGCAGAAAGCCCAGTAAAGGAAAGGCGGAGGATTGACGTCTGGCTGTGACCGAGCACGCGACGACGACCCAGGGGCGCATCCAACCGCACCGAGCAGCATTCGACGACAAGGTCGTGGCGAAGATCCTTCCTTTTCCTTTTAAGATGGTGTCGAGTTGAAAGCCTTTTGCAGTTTAGCCCTCGAGTATCTCGACACACGATTGCAGAAAAAGGTTGAATTCGTGGAAATGTTCTTTCCCATCTACCTGCGTGCCTCTCTTTTCATGCGGGACGCTTTATAGTGCACTGCGCACTCCGAGCCGTCATTTGTACGGTTGGGGCAGCTTTTGTAATCTTGGCAGTGCTTCGCGCACTATTTTACAGGTCGCGTGCGCCTCTGGCCACAAGACAATTCCTTCTTTCATTATTTCGAGTCTTTCGGCAAGCCACCACATAATCGCCTCTCGAGTGGGAGGTGTTTGATGACAGATATAAATGACGCAATAGAAACTAGAGCACTGCAGAAGCCCGGCCGGCGGGCTGGGCCGTCTAAAGTGATTTCTAGAAAGCCTGAGCCGGGCTCGGGCTTGAAATATTTGATTTGGGCACGGAGTAAGATAAGAGAGGAGTGCCGACTCCACCGCCACCCTACGCTTTCGCGCGAAACACATCGTGCAACGCGCACGAGTGGTCTAACTCATTCCTTTGCTTTCCTCCTCCACTCCTCTCCCTGCTTTCGCAAATGCTTCCTCCTCTCTAGGTACGTATCACCGCGCGTAGCGCCATCTGTACAGCTGCACTAATAAGCGCACGCGCGAACTGGCGGAAACCAGCGCGGCAGAGAGCAGCGAGCGTAGAACGTGTCGTTTGCTAGAAAACCATTTGCTCAGCTGCCTCAGTACGACAACATAACGAAACGTATATAATGCAGCTATGCACGCGGCAATATGTATACTGATAGTGAAATACGACATAAAAACATTGTACCACTTTTTTACATATATGCGAAACACTGTTACACATATTTAGACAAAGCAGACAAAAAGTCTGCTGAAAAATAAATTGGCCCCGCATCTGCATGTTGATCGGCAAATTTCGTCGAAAGACGATAGTCTTGCGTGTGGAGGAAGTGAACAAAACATTTATTTCATGTTCTGCGCAAGAAATTGGTGAATGGTATTCTGGAGGCGCAGAGTTATACCTAGCTCACACTGAAACATCCGCTTTCTACAGCGACCGAAATTCCCCTGCCGCTGAAACGCAACGTCGTTCGCACTGGACGTGCCCCGCGCCACCGAATATGCCATCTACTACGGGGCGAACGCGGAATGGATGCGCTGTCACCCGGTTGTTGTCGCGGCTCGCAAACGCCACTACGCTATCCGGTGGTGTATACTTCGATTATTCTCGTATGCAAGAAAAGACAGCACTGATTACTTTGCTGGCAAGTGGCTGTCTTGTAATGCACGAAGAGCAGAAAAACCACCGACGCCAGCGGCGTTGGTGGGTTCGTTTTGCTCTGCAAGACCATGCACAACAAGCTCGGTCACGCCAACAGCAAGCTCGGTCACCTCTTTCACGAAATACGGAGGCGAAGTAGGCCGCGTTGTGCCTCGAGCGTGGAGCGGAGGCGAACGAGCGTATCAAATCACGTCACACGTAAGACATGAGCGCTATCTGGTAGTTTCCTTGAAAAACGAAGCGCGTGGCTCTGAGACGAGCGTACGCGCCGTGCAGGAAACTTTTCATTTACATTCGTTGCTAATACATGCGAAAATTGCGATATGATTATGAGGGATGTCAGTGTGCCGACTGGATAAATTTCGATCAGCTGGAGTTCTTCAACGTGCACGCACCCCAATGATAAGTAAAAGGTGTTCTTGCATTTCACCCTATGAAGGAAGAAAAAATTGAGGGGTCGTTACGTCACACAAGTGAAGCCGACATTGTCGGCCCAGCACGTGATCAAGACATCAGAGTGTGCGGTAGGTTCAAGTACTCGCCTGCATGAGCCGGCCACCGGTCTTCAGCGAACAATCGCGTTTCGATTAAAAGCTACCGGACCCCATGCTCCGAAGCATCGGCAAGTCTCGTTGCTAACGTCATCTTGCGCAAAAGGTCACGCGTTGAGGCGACACTGTTGGCTTGAAAACGGCGTGGCTTGCCAAGCTGGTGGCGTCACGTCATGCTCCACGCTTTCTTTTTCTTCGAGGCGTCGACATGTCAATATTTTGTCATTTTGATTTCCCAATTCTCTGAAGTCTACGAGATTGCATGTGATCTAATATTTACGTGTAGGTGTTTCTCTGCAGAGTTAGGCGAATCGCGCAACTGCCCACCGTGACGACACTGTACCATGCTTCTGGCCCTCAAGGGAATTCACAACGCAAGCTTCAAAGCGGTGCTCCAAGTCTTAACTATAGCCAATGAATGGTCAAATTGTAGAAATGAGAAAAGTGGAAGAGGATAAACAAGAAAGAGGAGCAGACCTAAAACCAAAAGTTTCCTTCACTGATCCTCACGTCCATGCGTTACCATTATGATTGGGTTTTTCTGTGAGTCTTCATCGGTAGATGATGAATAATTGTTCCGACAACTCATGCATTCAATAATGACTTGCACCTTTTTACAAAAAGAAAAGCAGTTACACAAAGAATGTTTGTAAATTAAAAAAAAGAAAATAATGATGCCAAATTCACATAACTTATCTTACGTGGGTGTTTAAAACTTCCAGATCGTCTTATATATTGAATATTATGCGCTTTCTTTATTGTGTAGTTACTACTCACACAAAAAGATCCATGGCAAAAGTACTTTTAGTACGCTAATGTATCTATCACTTGAGATAACGTGACAACTGCACTCATTTTCTTTCTCTCTCTTCTTTTTTTTTGCTTTTAAGCTCGTCTTAAGTGATCGTCTTAAGTGATCGGAAGTCCGTCAAAAGCAAGATGGGCTGCTCGCAACTTGAAAATAGAAACGAATGGAATGCAGCAATCAGGGAGGTGCTGCATCGAGTGAAACCTGGCCTTTAGATATCACTTTGAATATGCGTGTCGTCCAGCACAATATCCACGTCCTATACTCTCAGCTCCGCATTGTTCTTGGCTATGCGAGTGGCACCTATAGCTATAGTGCCGTTGGAGCCTGAATACACGCATTACTCCACAGCTAAAGCATAGTAATCCAAAACGAGTGAAAGGTGCGTTCTGGTGCTCAGCCTAGTGCTGCAATTCTAAGAACTGCATGCCCGTGAGTCGTAAAGGCGCATTTGCTACGTGTTACTCTTGAAGTATTGAATGACGTTGAATTGTCTTCAAATGGCGCTTTCTGAAAAGGACGGGCTGGCAGGGCACTCTGTACCCATATACACATATAAAAAGTCTTAGGATACAACTGCGGGAGGAATTTTCAGCCAATCATGATGTGGCACGTATAGTTAATGACACCAGCTTGCCAATGGCCAAGAACACCTAATAGGGTACCCACACAAAAACTTTGGCCTCGCGTTTTTCTGCTGCAATGCATTTTGATTTTGATACATTGATAAGTGGGGTTTAACGTCCCAAAACCACTATATTATTATGAGAGACGCCGTAGTGGAGGGCTCCGGAAATTTAGACCACCTGGGGTTCTTTAACGTGCACCCAAATCTGAGCACACGGGCCTATGCTGCAATGCGTTGCTGGGAGAATGTTGGTCATGACACAACACATTGTTTGCTGCAGCACGCATCAGATAATTATTACAGACCTTATCTTTTCAATCAGTTTCAGTTTTAGTTTGATAGAGTTCCCAAAATTGGGTGCATCTCTCGCCACCTAGCGTGTGCAACTCTTGACCACGTCAGCACACAGAACTGTGGCGCACTTCCGCATGGTCCGCATGAAGAATTGCTTTTGAATAGGAAACAAGACTGGGATGTCACCAAACACACAACTTTCTAAGCGTGCGCCACAGCCACGCACTCGCAACCAGGCGCCGAGAAATATAGACTTTAGAAACTAACGCGGCAAAAGGAAAATGGCTGTTCTGACGTTATCATAACTTGTTTAGTTGACCGCAGCGTGATGACGTCAGATAAGTGGGGGTACCCTCGGGGTCCCCTCCGGGGGTGTCTATAGCACTATGAAGTTGGTCGCTCACACAACCTTCACAATTATTTTAATATACCTTCCATGTTATATTTGCTGTTGATATCTTGCAGATGATATACGAATGTTTATGAGAATCGACCCCACAGGCTATCTCGTCCACGAAATTTCGTGTCAGTACCCCTTTGAGGGGTATTCATACGGGGAAAAACTTTTCGAGATAAGCCAGAATTGCGGATCATGAGACAAAGACATCACAGCTTAGCAAGTTGGGTGACCCACTCGATAATTTATGGCTTCGTCGTCACGACATATTCAATCCCCACTTCTCCCCCTAAAATTGATGATTGATTAACTCATTTGTGAGGTTTACCATTCCAAAACTACCATATGATTGTGAGAGATGCCGTAGTGGAGGGCTCCAAAAATTTGGACCATCTGGTGTTCTTTAATGTGCACCCAAATCTGAGCACATGGGCCTACAGCTACGCCTCAAATTTCTACAAAATTGTGAATGCCCTTCACGTACCGAAATTTTTGTTAATTTGGTGCAGTTCACAATGCAACAGTTCGTATGTGTAAAAAGAAACATCGTGCGTAAGAACTACAATATATAAAAATTAAGGTGCTCGTGTGTTACAGCAAGAACATTCGCTTGGCTCGCTCTTCTGTGTAGTTTGTATTGTCCCTCTGTGAAAAAGAATTATCCAAGATTCTAAAAAAAAATACGTAACATATGTGGCATCTTGCCAAAATTATCCAGTTTTTTTAATAATGCATACGTGAATACTTCACGACCGAACAATTTCAGCACCCCAAGATGCATATCTTTTCGTGCCAGCGAAGAACATCATTTAGAAAGTCAGTTTTACAAAAATTTTCTAGACATTAACTTTTCAGGCTTTTGATTGAAATCATAGCGCTGAGCAAACGTCCAGAACTTACCGGTGGTTTTCTCTTTTAAAGCAGTGTGACGTAGATAACATGTATAGCACTAGAAAAACGCCGAAATGACCGACTGAGAATACATACTCTTGAGTTTTCGCAGACAGCCAAAACTGAGTGGGCACATGCGGAAGCTGCTGATTTATGATATTGGCGTACTGTGTACAGAAAAAAAAACACAGGGTCCCTTGTAGATTCCAGGCTAAGACGACTCGAAGGTATAGAAGTAATCTTTTTTTCTTTTCTGTCGATGTGCTAGTCTGCCCCACCACCCTCTGGAATCTTTGTGTGCCTAGCACGGTTTCGCATGCCTCCGGTATCAGAGGCACTTCAACTGGTTTCGCATTGCATCCATGATCAGCCTACCTTTGACCGAGCTTGAACGTGACATGATGACGGCATCATGAGACGTTACCTCGTGTGACGTTACCCCAGCGTTTGAAATGTCATGATGACGTCACAATATTTTGTTGCCTGTGACGTGCTAAGGTGATGTCGTCACGTGTTGTTTTTTCACATCACTCGTGCTGCCCAACGCCGGGGATTACTGATTCCGGCGACGCAGGATGCCGACACCGACAGTCAGTTTTCGTGTTTGGTACAGGCACTACAAAAACAGGACAGCGCTCGTCTGCGTCTTTTTTGTCATCTTTGTTTTTTTGTGTGTGCACAGTATGCGAAAAGACAAATCTGATTTGTGTGATCAAGAAAACATGTTCGCTGGTGCAGATATGCAACGTTCCGGAATTGGAATATATTTGAAAGAAACTTAATCCCTGAATTTATATGAACGCACCGATGACTCACTCTCACGCTGTGTTTACACTTCACAAACAGTGCATCATGAAAGCGTAGCACTTCCTGCAAAAGTAGATGAAAAGATAGAATTAATGATAGAAGGGGAGTTTAAGGGCTTGTTTTTCTTTTTTTGATACATTAGTAAAGAAAACAGACAATATTGTGAAGAAACGTGGAGTGGACGTTTTATGTAGTAATTATCCTAGGAATCTGAAGAAAGAAAAGTAAATGAAAAGACAACTTGTCATCGACAGGGACCAAACCTGCGACCTTCGAATAACGCTTCCGTTGCTCCACCAACTGAGCTACAGTGGCGGTCTTGCTCCCATGCCCTTTATTCGGTATATAGTGTGTAGATTTTAACTCGCGCATGTTGGTCAGGGTTAAATCATGTCGAAAGTTATATATCCACAGCAATGCTTGCCACAACAATCCAAACGGGGCTTATACTATGTTCCTTTGTACCGATAATGACACCAGCATAAATAAATGAAACTTTAGAGTTTAATCTATCGCAGAGTTGCGTGCGCGCTAGCCCTCCCGTGAAATCTCTAACTTTTTAGGTGTCACGTTTTTGCTGGAGAATCACATTGCTGCTCTAAGCCTTCTTAAGTAAGAATTTCTCTTATTCGTATACTTACACATACGCATAACAGACAGCCAGTTTGACGAAAAAAATACAGAGAGAGTTAACGTGGCTATTACAGGTAATTGGATAGTAATTCGCATAGTGCGGAAGCAACAAAAAGTTATATTAGGAGGTCAGCTGAGATAATTGTTCGCCTGACTAAGCGTATCCATACGCAACCTAGAAATAAATGAAAGAATTCTATTGCCAACTGCAAATGGTTTCACAACAACGAATGGAAAAAAATATCATGCAATATATATTATTGTTTTGCGGTCATCTGATCGCAAAACTTTTGGTAGCTGAGATAATATCATCCTGTGCTGCATTGAGAAAGAAAGGTTATTACGGCAGAAAAGCTGAGAGGTCGACCTGAACCAATTTCGTGGCCTGTTACTCAGCGTTAGGAGAGTGTATAGGGGGGAAAAGAAGAGAAAAAAGGTGTTGATTACAAAGTGGTGAAGAAACAAAACCTATACACCAGTTGACAAAGACAACTATACATGAACGTAACTATCTTGGAGGCATAACATCTGCTTATGATGTTGCTGTCAGCCATCAAGCAAAACATTTCTGCCTCGTAACCCTTCCCACGAACCGGCAGGACCTTTGATAAGTGTTATTTGTCTCTATGTCGTTGATAGCTTAGCAGAACACAAACTATACCCAGAGATATTTGCTCCTAAAAACCACTAAACACGTCTGATGAAAAAAAGAACGAAAAACAATCCGTGGATATCGAAGGAAGCTCTTAGTACTGCGGAGCAAAGAAAAAAAACGATAGTCACTGCGAAGCGAAGAAAAGGACGCACAAGCGCCGCTGTAGCAGTCAAGCTTGTGGAAAAGTACTCAAGGACTGTGCAAGAAAATCGACGATTGCAACTCCAAGAGAGAAACAAGAAATCTCTTCATGAAAGTTGAACAAAACCTAATTGTTGAGCCTAGGCATGACGTAGTCAATACAATATGCACAAAAGCACCTAACGATGAGGAAATACGTAAAAATAAGAAGGATGCAATAAACAGAAATCTTCTGGAGTACTTACTATTAGCGGTCCATCAGTCTACGTTGTACCAAAGCATAACGCTATGTTTAAGGACACTTATTTGGAGGTTTATTCGTCTTCTCACTCAGTTTCATTTTAAGACAGCAATATCAGCAGCACGTGTTGCTACCCAAGAAAGTTCTGGTCACTTTTCCGGTCACTCAAAGGTATTTGACAACGTACAAGAAGAGATTGTCACATTATTCTTGTCATGACAAGCATGTCGTATTCCTCAAACTGCTCACCCTCTCATACTAATTTTGGTGTACCCCAAGTTAAGGGGGTGATCATGAGAGCACCCAGACGTAGGCGGATAGATAGATAGATAGATAGATAGATAGATAGATAGATAGATAGATAGATATTGAGAAGTATGTGCAATGTTGTTGCAATGGTGCAAAGTCAGCAAAAAGAAAGAAATATTGAGATATGACAAGTATCCTGATCAAGAAGATCACAATTGTCAAGAGTGTAGTTGAGGGTAAAGGTGAAACAGCGGCGACTGGGTGCGACATATTTTCTGAATTTATTAAGGGAGTTTTAGATCAACTCATTGTGCTCACATGTATCGACGAGCTTTCAATGTCGTAGGCTGCCCTTTCTAGACGTTTCCCCTCTGAAAGTAGTCGAGTGTATGGTGGGGGGACGCCTGTGCCCCTTTTGTAAAACCGGTGGGTAGTTGAGTGTCAGCCTTAAAAGGGAGGTATGTGAAGAGGTCTGCGCTCCATGGCTGTATTACAAAAAAATTCAAAACCCCATACAAGTGAGCACCAAATTACATTTAAACATTGAAACGCTACATCAGTGCCCTCTAAAAGTTGAAATGACAAATAGCTGAATCGCTTTAGGTATTGAGCCATCAGAGTGCACTTCCTTCGTGTGTGCAGTCGGGGGTAATGACCGACATATTTGGTTTACATGGCGACGATTGGCGTACTGTTGCATTCAAGATTCTTTTAGTGATCATGCGCACGCACACAAAAAGAAACAAAAACGAACAAGTTGTTTTCTATTTCAATGTGTGCGTAAATGCAGCGTTTTGTCGCCGTTTTTGTAGAGCGTCGAACGATCTATTCTTATTCGTAGATTTGGCGAATACTGACTATAGCTGTTTCTGTATGTCAGAATTTCCCAAATATATGCTGAGCACGTCTCCTAAAAAAAGCGTAACGTAAAGCACAGCGCCACGAGGTGGCATTGAAACAGCAGTGAGCTGCGGCGCGCTTAACGTCGAAACTGCACGGCAAACATAGCGACTGCGCGCGCAGTCAAGAGGGTACACTTTCCATCAGTGCTAAATGCACAGTCTACAGGCTATTCGCAGTTGACACGCCAGAAACGGTCTCCCTAAATAGGCCCGAAACTTCACCAAAGGCTGTCCACACAGCTTTGTATTGCGATAAAGTAAACTATGGGTTAAACATGAGAATCACTACGCGCATTCCAATGCTTTCTATTTGCTTGTTTAACGACATCTCGTACACGCTCCATTGTGTTGAGAGGCATTGGGATGCGAAATAGTTCATGCTATGCCACGCAGAAGCCCAGTTTTCTCTTGTTCTGACGGTGTCTCTAAAACGTGATCGCCTTCACGTATTCAGATAATAAAAGGTGGGCACACGAATGTGACCGATAAAGAGGGCGATGCACCGCACTGATGGAGAAACGCAGCATTTCGACCGGAACGGGAGGTCAAGGGCGCTATGCAGGATCAGCTGAGTTTCGCGAAACTCGGGATCGGCCCTGGCGACACCCCCTTACGAACGAGCCAACAGTACTAAAAAGTCAAATCCACCCCTCAGCGCGCTGCGTTCTATTGGTTACGATAGAACCAGTAATCGCGTCAAAAAACATGCAGTCAACTAATTTTGGCGGTGCTTTCAAACCAGATGCTTCTTCTTTCATTTGTTTGTCGTTCCACTGAGTGCAAAAGTACACCCATAAAATAAAAGCGTCAGAAACATTTGGTGGTGGTATTTGTTAGAGGCAAGGGGTGTTTAAATTAGTTTTGAAGCTTTTAATGCCTGCACTAAGTCTGTTTTAGAATAATCAACATGGTGGCCTCTGAGATCAGTAGAGGCCGAGCGTCTGACAACATCGCAACCGCAGCTAAACCTGAAGCCACGTGTTAATCATCATGGTCAGCCTGTACATTCTGGCGCGCTGCTCGGCCGGTGGGCGTCGTCTTTGTTGTCATTGACAGCAAACACCCGAGAACGAGTGGCCGGCTAATTAGCTATATTAGAGGTGAAGCTCCTAAAGCCGCGAGGCTCTCTCTTCTAGCCCTTTTGACATGACAGCCTAGTGAATGAATTATTCAGCAGGTGTGGACGGATGAACAAACGGCCGGTCAGACAGACAGATGATTCACAGTTTACACCCACAAACCCTCTGAAGCTTCGCCCCACTCATTATTATTCACTCCGTGTATATGCTGTGATATGTTTTTTTTTGCTGGACGGTATACCTAAATGGTTATGCCAGGACATGCCATGACCAAGCTAATTATGCAAGGTCATGGTAAGGCTGAAGCATTTGCGCCACATTTCAAGAAGACCACGCTATTGAAGTTATGTAAAGCTAAAACCGGGCTAACTAAAGCACGCTATAGTTGATGAACTAAGCTATGATAATTACCGTGACGTTAATTATGAAGACACTAAGTGAAACCATGTTAGTTAGCCCATACTCTAATTATGACAATTAGTATCCTACCATTTAGGATTACGTTTATTTGTTTGATACTGATCATACCACCGCAATAGCACTTGATTTCATTGCATCCTAATTAAAGCCTTATCAATAAAGACAAGACAGCTTAGCTTAATGGTGTTAAGCTTCAGCCAATTAGTACAATGAAAATTAAAACAGAACTGATGTGGTCTTCACTTTGAAGTCGACCACGCACATAAGTAGACAACCATCCTAAAAATCTGTGAGAAGCTAGGTTATCACAAACTCCCCTATAGGTTCAGCCTTGCACAAGAAGCGTAAGCTCACCAAATTATTTTACACGCAAAGAAGCCGCCGCTTAGCGCTCACCGCATCAAACACTTGACAGTCACACTAGCCCCATCACAGTCACGAGTTGAACTCGGGCCTTCTCAGAATCAGCGAGTTTGTTTCCGAGTTCACGCGTTCATCAGTTTGAATGACAGAAGCCCCTGGCAAAGATAGGGTACGCCCACCACGTTTGCTCATGCCGCGGAGTAGTACTCGCGTCGAGCAGCTCAATTAATCGATCAGCTTTATGGCACAGACTATGCACACACGCACGCAGAATTAAAAGTGATGTCACCACGCAGCTACGATGTTTCGCATTCAATTTCACCGCACTCATGACTTCTTCAATCACAGTCGTGTTGCCTACAAGATTCGAGTGCTCCTGGTGACCTCCTGTTCCTATATTTATCTGCAATACTTGATAGAAGCGAAACGAGCAGCACGAGAGTTCTGCATGAGCACCCTTGCTGCCTTGAAGAGTGGAAATTTCTATGATGCAGGTAGAACAACAGAACCTGTGAGAAAGAGGAGATACGCCCGCGAACACGCCTGTGGGAGGAGCGTGTTGAGTTGGCAAAAAGACAGCACGACAATCACGCTTACGTCGCTGCACTGCTAAAATGTCTATGGAGTGGCGGCGCTGACGTGCTCGCACGCGGTGTTTCTTTGATAACCACCGCAAATGTCTCCCACGCGTTTCGAGCCACCCACGTTCGTGTAACCGTTTTTATCGTCGCTGCTATCCCGCGCTCCGCACTGTCTTCATGCGACGGCTACCGCAAGCGAGCTCGGAGCAAATTCGGCAGCCCGCCGAAGCTCGGGCATCCTGCATTGCACCCCAGGGTCGAATATTTAAGAGAGTGTTTGCCTACGCCAGTGTAATTAAGACAATTGAGTTACTGGTTATTCTACATAGAAAACGCACACATCAATAACAATCATCGGAAAATGGACGGCATGATACTGCAACGAATGGAGTGTGAACAAATTCGTAAATTATAATTTATCGGACAGACATGGAAGAAAAATAGTTGACCTGATTGCATATGACCCTTGCATTACCTGACACATTTGCCCAGATGATGTAGTTCATGAAGTATTCTTTGAAACAGAAAGTGACCACCCATGCTTTCATGACACAGGTTCACTGTCATCGCAAATGTCTAGTTTGGTAATACGTACAAATGCATAGAGCTCATTCATTTCTTTTTTGCCTAATTTTCGGGTTGCAGTGCCACATTTGTACACGTGCTTGAATGAGTTCAGTAGTTTATACAATTTTAACTGTTACACTGATATTTGAAGGGGTATTATGCGAGTAATATTCTTCCACGTACATTGTCCGCTAGCACAGAAAGAAACCTCTGATGATCGGTGATAGGCGCATCAGGCCTGCGAAAGTGGTTCCTGTGAAGTGATGTTCCGGAGAAGACTCACCCGAAGTTTTCATTCGACAATCGTTAGTTTTAGCGGATACACACAAAAGTGGTACAGTGAGAAAGTCGCATAGTGTGGGCCTTTATTTTAACAAAATATTCGAACAATCTCAAGTCTAAACTAAAACTAAAAAAGTAACGAGAGGCAGCGGCATGAGCGAGTGCATCAATTAGTTCGCCTTTGCTTAGCTGCTGCAGCTATATGGTGAAAGAAAACAAGAAAATTTGACTTGTTTAAGCACGACAATTAGATTCTCATGGCTAGGTTATCATACGCGACGGCGCATTAGACTTGGCTACGAATTTGTGAGTTGCACACAAGTAGTTTTCGGGACAGGGGTGACAAAAAGTGTAACACCAGGTGTGTCCAAGACATCTTTTTTTTTTACAAATTTAGAACTCACTGACTCGGAAAGAGGACATGAATATATTGCAAGGAATTCTATCAGATTATAAAAAGATAAGATGCAAAATAACAGCATTGGTATGTGAGTAATATTAAAAATGGCGAATGTAGCCCATATCGGAGGATTTGATGAAGTTATTATAACAAACTTTGTTTACTTATAATACCGATGTGGTACCACAGTTAACGCCGAAGACGGGTATCAAAAATGGCACCACTTAACATGGACGAGTGCTGTGGAAAATTAGTTACGATCTATTTAAAAGGCGAGTTAGTACTACCGTTAGTAAGCCATACTTTCAAATTATCAAAAAACATCGGTCTTACCACGAGAGTACGCTGGGGCAACGACAAAAAAAGTAGAAATAAAACACAGCTCGGAAAACTACTTCGAGATACCTGCGCCAACTTTCTGCCATGCATTGAAGATAGCCTGAGTGATTCTTTATACCGCAATACATTAATGACAATTTGCACTAAAGATGCCAGAGAATTTCCGTAGAAAGTTTTAGAGAATTTGCAAAGGTAATGATGCCAAAACACGAAAAATGCTTTAAAATCCGTGACGTAACAGAAACGCTAAGAATCTGAAACTAAGGTGTTCAATTTTCAACGCTTGCAAATGGCGCTTTCACCTACATTTCTGTTATCATGATGAATTTTTAATGGTATTTATCAACCATGTAGCATATGATACCCAATTTTGTTTTCACTCGTATAATATACCTGAGATTAAGCACTTCATGGCCGCATGCAGAAAAACTGTAAGATTACTGATAATGTGCGTTCGCGACGTGTCGATGCCGTACAGCAGTAATTGCACTTGGCTTAAAAGAGAGGTCGCATTGTTTAATACAAAAGCAACCAGCGACACTATATATATATATATATATATATATATATATGCTCAATGGTTCTTTGTTCGTAGCATTATGTTTTCGTTATTGGACCCATTCATTTAGCTCTGCCTAGCCTGAACACAAGGCACGGCTGTTGTACCCTTGTCATCGGCATAGTCAGGCGTCGAATTGTTTTCTCCGCATTAAAACGGACTGTGCTATTCCGCACACATAATTATGCTTTCGATCATGCTTCATTCTAAGTCACGTCTTATGCTCACTGGCGCAATGTTGGGTGGAGTACAAAGGAAGAAAGCGAAATGATTGCGAATATGCATACATCGTGTGTTAGTATGCCAAGCATGTAGATAATTATTTTCGATTCAACATGTCGATTCCCCGAATCGGTCGTGCTCGAAAAACAACGTATTTCTAATTTCGAGTGATGAGAACAAAACAGCTCTGTCCTCGCTCAGTCGTCCTATTGAGCGACATCAAAAATTAAATGAGTGTGCTCCCCCGCCATGCACACTGCAGATACATAATTTATTCCCACCATGGTGACATATGACCCTTTATGCTTGGCTATGTGGCTGCAACGGCTGTGTTCAGTGTGCTGTAGCACGTTAAGCAATGAAACAACTTGCGTAAAACATTCACGCGAAGTATAATTGCACTACTGCATCTACTCAGCAGGCCGTCAAAAATGCCCGTTAATTTTCTTAGCCTTAGAAGGTGGCTTTTCAGCGTTGGGCACAAGTAATACAAAATGAATAATTGGGCAAGGACCACCTTTGCTGCAGTAGCGGTGTTTATTCGCGCGTGCAAAACCTGCACACGCTTGAAATCGCTCATTGGAAAGTTTCTAATAACGCCCAATAAATATTAAGAGCGTACTGACACAAAAGTTCTCACTAATCGCTTTTTTTTTTTGCTTAAAATTATAGACGAAGCCCACGAGAGCTTAAGAAACGTACCGGTAAGCGTGAGTGCGCCCCGGAATATTCGTGAAAGCATTCTCTTAAAAGCTAGTTTCGGTTCCTTCTGTAATTTGACGTCACGAATCAGTATAAGCAGCGCCACCAGGCTGTAGTAAGTGCGCGCGCAAGTTTTCATAACGTATGCTCGCCAGCGTGTCACTTCTTCAACCGCCTGCTTTGCGTGCTGCGTGCCGCACGCGTGGAAACTCATGGCAGGGGGGCACAACGATAGATTGCTATCACGTTTAAGGCACAGCTTTTTCGTCGGCAATCAGAAGTCAGCCATCAACTGCATCTTGCGCGTGTCCTCGTTCATAGTTATGAAGAGCACACAGAGCAAACTCCCCTTCGTCGGTGCCGAGCGTCCCGTTTCCGCCCCGGCCCTCGAGTGTCTCAGCGCAGGATCAGACGGGAATCGGTGGATCTTGCATATATTGCCATTTTCACTTCCGCAAGACAATTCTTAGGCAAAATATTGGTGCCATGATGGAAAATTTGAAATCTAACGAATAATTTGCGCATTGATAAGCGTATGTCTTGAATTTGCGTGCACGTACGCTATTCCAGACTCCGCTAGCTTACTTCATAAATATGGTCGATAACAGTAGGGGCTTTTAGCTTGTACGTATATCCTTTACGGGAACGCATGTTTTTTCATCGTTTTAGCTCCCCATACGTTAACGTTTAAGTACGAACGCCAACGTATGCCTTCACGTTTTCACACACCATGAATGGTGATGCTAACTACATTTAAACTATCTATAACTTACATAAGATTGAATCACGGCTCCGGCAAAATCGCTAGGCGTTTGTTTATGACGTACAATATCTTCGCATGCGCAAAAAGATGAAAAATTACAAAACAGCTGCCACGATAGTGTCGACATCTTGTGACATTTCGTGAGCTCAGTCATAAACACGTTGGCTTGCGCGTGAAGTTTTTTTAGGTGAAAAAGATTAAAACGGTAACTCATTCCTAATGATAGCTGCGTGGTTTTTACGCCAGACGTACAATGCGCGATGCTTGTGCAATAACAATTTTGTGATTTCCAGGTTTATTTATTCCCGCTTGAAGGCGCCACCCATCAAGCTATCAGAGGCTCCCACGTTCACAGTTTTTATATTCTAGGTCAGTCTAGCTTTAGTGATCCGGCTGAAACATTGTTATAGCTATTGGTGATCGTACTTCAGCTTATTTTGACTCAACGGCTGGAGTCTCCGCAATGTAGATATTGCGAATTCCTGCGAACGAAAGTGAATTTGCGAGACAGGGCCGCAGACGTCCTATCCGGCGGGTAGCTTACGTTACGTAAAGGTTTATGTTCTGTAAAGGCCGGCGTGGGCGCAGATTATGTTCGGTATCCAGTAATACGGTTACGTAAGGAAGTATCTGTACAAACTAAAAGCCCCCAGTGACCGCACGGCGCGAGCAGACGATCGAGACGGCATCTCGAAAGCTGCCATTTTTTGTGTTTTGTGCTTGACATCATCACAATTTGCAAGACTGCTGCGTGAAGTCACCAGGATTAGTACTGTAGCCTGAAGTGAAGCTAGTGTCAATGTCGGTAGGTACGCCACGAAACATTTCACCTTAACGTCAATATAAAATATCTCATCACTATTTGCTGAGCGTCACACTTCCCACAGCCTTCTATTTATACAAGATCGATTGACTGATATGTGGGTTTAACGTCCCAGAACTGCCTAATGATTATGAGAGACGCCGTAGTGGAAGAAATTTTCAACACGGGGGGTTCTTTAACATGCAACCAAATCTGAGCACACGGGCTTACAACATTTTCACCTCCATCGAAAATGCAGCTGCCGCCGCTGGGATTCAATCCAGTGACCTGCTGGTCAGCAGCCGAGTGGCTTAGCCGCTAGACCTCCGCAGCGGGGCTCTCTTTATACAAGAGATTCGTATGGCAGAGGAAAGTCGCCTCCAAAAAAAGGTGTCAGTACCCCGAAACTCCTGAGCTTCAAGCGCTTTTAGCCGTAATTTATAGCCGCCCTTAAAGCGCCCGAATACATTGTGAACAAAAATGTGCCTGCTGGCACATGCGAAGTGCATGAAAGGGCAGTATTAGGCACAAAAAACCTTGAACTTCAAAATTCCAGGTGTTATATATACTATAGCTCACAAATATTTGAAGCGACTGAAGAGTACAAAAGGTTTCGACTCCTGAATATTACATGTAGACAAATGTAAAAGACCTTGACCTTTGAGTTTTCAACTTCATAAAGCATTTGCGCACGGAATGCAAAACTACGAATTCTTTCTTCAATATCCAAGGGATGGTGACTTGCACAATAAGAGACATTTGATGTTCGCTCTCTGACAAATTCGACCCTCGCCTGCGCAGAACGCTTCTTTTATTCTTCACTTCAAGCACCATGCTTTTTACTTTTCTCCTTTTTTTCTTCTTTTCTTACATGCGAGAAATATTGCGAAGAAAACGTGCTGTACATTTTAACTGAAACAAAAGAACGCGTTCGTCAGACGCCGTTCTTATTCGGTGCTCGAAAGAAAATCAAGACAGCCAGCCAACAAGTTAAAAAATCAATCCATCTTTGAATGTGCAGTGTACTCAGAGCCTTCGGTTAAACATCACACAACGGTTTGGTTGAAGAGCTCGTTCAACAACAACAAAAAAAACTTCTACTGGACGGTGGGGGCTCAACCTTGCCAATCCAGACAGACACATTTTAACTGAATTCCTTCCCGCCCTTTCTAAATCTGCAAAATTCTTACAGTATTTGTTAAGATCTATCATCGATCCCTTAGTAACAATGAAGTATAGCAGTTCACAAACCATTTTCAGAAAGGTTGCTCAATACGTCTCGATGGCGAAATACCTCGGGCAATGTCAGTTAAGTCTGTAAGGACTTTTGGACAGCCGGAAGGCAATCGCAAAAAGTTCGCATGGAAGCAACCCAATATATAGGAGTAAATTTGTTTATGCTGATGTCAAAGATAGATACAGAAACCTCATGTAACATTGAATTCAATTAACAAACTACATGTGCCAATACTGCGGACGCACACAGCCATTTACTGAAGTCTGTTGTCGTCGATAAGCAATCCCTGGTGAACCTGATTCCATAGCTTCTAATTTAATCTTCATACATACATACATACATACATACATACATACATACATACATACATACATACATTCATACATACACATACACACATACATACCCACATACTTTCACATACATACATACATACATACATACATACATACATACATACATACATACATACATACATACATACATACATACTTACATACATACATACATACATACATACACACACATATGCCGAAAAACGGCTGTAAATAACGGTTATCAAAGTGAAAATACCTGTGAATCTACACTTTGATTCTATCAAGCACAGTCAAGCCCAACACAAACAGCATACACCAGCGCCAGCAGTCACACGAGTCAGCATGCCTTTGTCTTGCTCCGCGCACGACACCAAGAAAAGGGAAGCACTGTGTAGGCAGATTTTTTCACCCTGTCCCAGCTCATAGCCCGTCCCGGTGTTCTTAAATATGGCCCGTACCCGGCCCAGGCTTGAAATGTTCGGGCCTGGCCCGTTTCAGCCAATTATGCCTTGAGCATAAACGAGGCCCCGTTCTATCTTCGGTTACTGTGAAGATGCCTGCCAGAAACAAAATATTTTAGAGCGTTTTGAGAACTTCTTTGAGTGTCACGATTTTCACTGGTATATTGTGTATACCTTTGGTCAATTACGGTCGTAACACATTTGCGAAATAATTGCAGTGCAATATAATTTATAACAGATGTCATGGATGGCTGTCTCACGTATGCAGTGCTAACCACGGAGTGTACTTTTGAATTTGAAAGAAGGAAGATAAAATATATCAACATCAAGTGAGAAAATATGGCAGAAGTATGCAGTTTGGGTCGGTATAACTTACGTACGAGGTGGGGCTATTCATAGAAAATAATAGGTGTCTTGTAAACTTTCTTAAGTGCACAAATAATGGAATGAAAAACACATGCTCGATATGAAGCTGATACTTGGAGGAATACACGACGCTGGGCAGCATTACATAAACTAAAGCTGCCATATAAACTCCTCGGCCCACCATTTTCCTTGAAGTTGTCTACGTTTTCACACTGAAAACAAGAAGGTTCTCTCACCCACACATCTTTTGCGAGTCACCGCCCCCATAAATTCATAGATCTGTCAAAGCGAATCTCACCCGTTGGCGAGCAAGCCCCCATTCGCGCTTTTCTTTGAATATGCGTATCTCATCGTCTTCGTGTAACAGCCTTCCGTGTTTGAGAGTGTATGACTTAAATCAGGACCGGACAGAGGGATTTAAAAACAACTGTCTGTTAGACGACCAAAGTTATTTAGCCTGTGACCTCACATACCGCGTTTATCAGAGTGACTGCCACTGCAGCATGCGATGTTGGTGGCACTGACGAAAACATCGAACACCTGCGGATGACACTTTTCTCTATTTGCCTCAAAGACAAGTACTTGCCACCGCATTGCGGCAACTCTATGATTGGCCACTTTCTGTGTAAGTGCTATTACAGCATTACCCACATCTCTCGACAGCCAACAAGGCAGTGAGAGCCCTCTTGTGATTTTTCAAGACGACGGGCTTGTGTGAACGCCTCTGACTTGCGGTGGATTTCTACACGCTGCAGTCAATTCGTTTTCTTTCCCTCTTCTTTTTCCTTCTCTTCTCTCTTCCTCATTCATCTATTCCGCTTCCCCAATCACCCAGGGTAGGGTAGCCAAACGGAAGTCTTTCTGGTTAACCTTCCTGCCTTCTTCCTTTCTGTTTGCTTCCGCCTTTCCATCAAACAAGGTGTATCGGTTGTCCGGAGCGCCATCCACCGCAGGGACCGAATGGGCGAGAGTCACTTACCTATTCGCCGATGGCCAAAGACCTTGGTACGAACACGGGAACGAAGTCTGGCTGTCTGTGGCTCGTGGGGGTGGTTACAGGCTTGCAGCTCGCGGAAGCGACAATCGAGAAAACTGAGATGTGTCCCAGAAAGAAAAAAGTGGTGACTGTCGCGAGGAAGAAAAGTTAGATGGCAAAGAAGAAGTCATCTTCAGCACGGCTAGGGCCCGTGTGAAAGGTCACTTCACGTGGATCAGGCATATTGTATTCCTTCAGTATAGGCATCATTTCTGGGGGCGTCAACTTTTCAATCGACAAAGTAGTTTAATAATAAGCTCAAATAACTAAGCGAAACAGCGTACGCATGCCATCATAAAGATATGTATGAGAAGCGGGCCTAATACGGGCCTAATTTAGGCCCGACCAGAGCCTGAAGCTCATGGGCCCGAGCACGACCCATGGGCCGGGCCGAGTCCGGGCCTATGCAGTGCTCTTGACGGCAGTATAATCTCTAAGTTCACCAGTGTCTTAACTTGCTTCTAGCTTGTACCCGGCTGATACCATCACGTCTGCAATGTTTCGCAGCGCTAACAAAGACAGGTCTGGGAGTGGTTCAATGAAAAATCTGTCTGCGAAGCTCGGAGCATCGGTATACCCTATTCCCTGATAGTGTCTTTAACGAGGCTGTTTGTTCCCTTTATAACATAGCCTCTTTTCACACTGGCTTGCCTCTTGTCGAACAGTAGCAGTAGAGCCATTTTTCTCTATAAACTTACAGAAGAATACGAATAACTGCGCCCCAATGAAATAAAGCGTCATTTCACTAAGTTAGCGGCACAGACAGAAGTACGTTTATTGCCCTACCCTAGCTGATGCCATTTGCGAGCCTATAAAAAAGTTTACGAGTACTTCAATTGTTTTCTATTTGCGATAAATACACTACAAATCTATTGAAAATATGCCACCAAACATGTTAAAATTTGTGAAAATACGTCTTGGTATCTTACGAGGGCCTTGTTCATCGCGATGATGAAAAGGACATAAAGAGAGAGAATAAGGTTGAGTGAAAGGCAGGGAAGTAAAACAGAAGAAAATTTCTGCTTTGCTACGCTGCACTAGGAAATAGTAATGAGAATAAAGATAAGGTGGGAAAAAGAAGAAATTGGGGTGGTGAAAGAAAATAATATAGAAAGCGCACGCACACTCAAGCACGGGAATTTCACAGTCGTTGGGCGAGTCCGGGTGACCACAAAAACTTCTGCTGCGCCTTCGTCGCTTAATGGTTTGAATGTCGAACGTTCCGGCACTCCAAAATCGACTGTTCCAAAAGCGTCCTGTCATGAAGCCGTACGAACGTTGACGAAAGCTGTAGTCTTTAGCCGCTATAATGAGGACCGTTACGAAAAACCTGGGCAATGGTTTTCTTGCCGCGAAAAAAATAACGACGAGGAAAATATGAAATGTTTAAAAAGAACATGTTTGATACCTCCGTCCAATGAATCAGTATAACACCAAACTGAAGCGTGTCCTCTCAGAAGTAGTTGAATGTTCATTTTACATTGATATGCGAGAGCTAGCACAACGTTTATTCGTGTTGTTTGATGTGGATGTATGCACGTTTGCTCTTTCTGGCACATCTTCATCCCAATGACAAACGTGCATGATCATTAAGCCTTTGTGGTACCTGTAGTAGCTACCCTACCCTTGAACACTGCATATGATGAATTCCACAAAAAGATTGCGTCAACGTGCACATGTACTTCTTCAAGGCGTCGTCATTTGAGGAAAGAAACGGCAAGATATGTACTTCCTAGTAATTGGGTTACCTATGCCTGTGTTCATACATATAAGTACACTACATCAGAGTGCGTCAGGAACGCGAAAGGCAGAGATCATATTTTCAGCCGTGAACGCGTGAAGGCATTCCGCAACCAACAGGCGTGTGTCTCGCTGCACCAAAGCACTGGCTTGCACGACATTCGCCCTTACATCTAGGGACCTAGTTCTGTGGCACTTTTTACAACCATTTCGTTAGTCGGTACCACTTCATTCGAAGCAGTAGGCAGCCAGAAGCACCGTTGGTCCGTTGGGAAGCTACGCTACGCTGGCGAGAAGTTGTCACATGCTAACTGCGTCTTCATCGAATCGAATCGCCATGCACGCCACAGCTCACCGACCGTATACAGCTTCCTCGAATATTGTGGCGGAAGCCTCCCCTACGCTGAGACTGCCCAAGGGCTCCTAGTCGGCGCTGGTTATGTCATGGTGCATGACTTCTCATTAACGTTCCAAGATGATGATACCGTTCCGCTAAACAAGATCAGTGTGAGAAGAAAGCGAGAGAGATAAAAGGCACGTTTGTAAAGCTTCTTGCATATAAGTGCCAGTAGCACAGGGTTAGAGAGCCCGGAAACTAATTTTGAGAACCGGGAAGGCGTGGTTTTACCTCCCATCAAAGCAACATGTTCTTGTTTTTCCTTGCCACCTTATCGCGCCCACTTTATCGACATCAGTTCCGCCAGTAAAATACGTCAGTGAAGTCTTGGTAGACAGTAAAGCTTTAGTTTGGGCTAGTTGGTGGACTCTTGAACACATTGCATTCTTGGAATGCATTCTTGCGAGTGCATTCTTGCGCCCGTGTTCTTCACTCTCCTTGGTCCGAGTCTTTTTGGCGCAAACCAAATGTGTGTTCTTGGTAGATCACTGCATACGACACTTTCATGGGAAAGTATTTTTTTTTTGAGAACAGGTATCGGGACAGTGGGAATTTAGAAAGTTATCCATATCCAGCCTCTACGCATTGACACTTGTCTTGCTGACGAGTTTAATCCCTGAAATCAAGTCTGTTATTATTATATGTCGGACGCGGAAAGCTTAGCGACTTTTGTGCCCAAAATTGATTGCTTCCTTACGAAACGAATTGATTTTATTGATATGTGAAGTTTAACGTCCCAAAACCACCATACGCTTATGGAGAGACGCCGTAGTGGATGGCTGTGGAAATTTCGACTACCTGGGGTTCTTTAACGTGCACCCAAATCTGAACACATGGGCCTACAACCTTTCCGCCTCCATTGGAAATTCAGCCGCCGCAGCCGGGGTTCGATCCCACGTCCTGTGGGTCAGGAGCCGAATACCTTAGCAACTAGACGATCTAGGCGGGGCTCCTTACAGAACGAAGAAAAATCCACATTACCAAGATTTACTACTAAGTGCGTGCTTAAAGTTAGCGTGTTCTCTCGAATTACGCACTGTCTAGGGTTGTCAACGTGAAAAATGAGCCGTCTTATTATGTCAGAAAAGACGTCTTAATGCATTTGTATGTTGGATTTAACGTCCCAATACCACCATATGATTATGAGAGGCCTGGGGTTATTTAACCTGCACTTAAATCTGAGCACACGGGTCTATAACATTTCCGCCTCCATCAGAAACGTAGCCGCCGCAGCCGAGATTCGATCCTGCTACCTGTGGGTCAGCAGCCGAGTACCTTAGCCACTAGACCACCGCGGTGAAGCCGAATGTAAAAGAATATTGATTGATATGTGAGTTTTCACGTCCCAAAGCCACCATATCAATAATGTGGAATATAAGCAAAAGAATATGTATGATAATGCGAAAGAACAAGTGAGGCAAGTCAAATAAGCATTTTGGGGTCCTTGCGTCTGGTACAGAATACATGCAAAAGCAGGAAGGGGCTGAATAATAAAACCAATGTTGGAATTTTCAGCTCTGCATTGCTTCACCAATCATCCCACTGGGGTCGATCGTCTATCGACGTGATTATCTAAAAAAAATGGTGATTTTTCTAGTTAATCTTTAATTATTTGAGACTAACATCACATTAGCAAAGCGTACGATAGCAACTAACAGAGTTTTTCCTAAAGGCAAGCTTACGCTCTTTAGTGTGCTGTCGGGTATCTCGCTTTTGAGAAACGTGCGAAAAATAAATGAGGCTTAACCGTACTCTTCTCCTTTCCAAGAACCAAAAGTGCAAGCTCATGCGCATTCTAGGTTGAAAGTGGAAAAGATCCGTCGGTAAACTCAAGGAGGTGTGTCATAAAAAAAATAACTGTGTAAGTAACACATCCACTTTTCTTTCTAAACAGGGGATAAGTTTTCTTGATGCATCATGCCCTTAGCGCTTGGTTTGTCTGCACATTACTATGCTATATATCGCATTGTTAGTAGTGCCTATACTGATTGATTTGTGGGGTTTAACGTTCCAAAACCACCATATGATTATGAGAGACGCCGTAGTGGAGGGCTCCGGAAATTTTGACCACCTGGGGTTCTTTAACGTGCACTCAAATCTGAGCACACGGGCCTACAACATTTCCGCCTCCATTGGAAATGCAGCCGCCGCAGCCGGGATTCGAACCCGCGACCTGCGGGTCAGCAGCCGAGTACCTTAGCCACTAGACCATCACGGCGGGGCAGTAGTGCCTATACTAACATATACGTATTTGTGTGAATCTTACGTCCAAAAACAACAATATCATTGCGAGAAACACCACCGGGAAGGGCTTCCGAAATTTTGTGAATATGGGGTTATTGACCGTGCACCTCAGTGCAGGTAAACGGGCCTCGATTTTTCGCCTTCATCGAAATCCAGCTGCTGATGTCGGTATTCAATCCCGAGACCTTCTGGTTAGCAGTTATGCACCATATTTATTGGAGCACTGCGGCGGGTGGTAGTGCTTATCCTGTCTTCTCTCATACGTCCGTATTTCTTAGCGCGCTGATCGAGATACCATTAGGTTCCTTTTAGTCTTTTTAGAAGTTGAGCTAAGAATGCTACGGAAAAACTTTGACCCCAATAAAATACCTCACGAATGCCGTTACACAAGAACGGGGTTGAAAACATTATTATTATTAATCGACAGCTGTTACCAAAACACACACCGTGTCGTCTCAAACGACGAAGGACTCTCGGAAAGTTTATGTGGAGTACGTCACAAAAATCCGGGATTTCAAAACACCGTACAAATTAGCCCTGGCGTTCTTCCAATAAAAAAGTAATAGTTTAGCCGCAAGGGCAAAGCAATGAATGCGACAGCAAGAAATTGGAATTTTACACGAAGAATAAGATTCAGCTCGATACTTGCAGCGAGAATCTGAAGGCTCGTAAATTGCACACAGGTACGAATGCAGAACCCGATGCTCATATATATATATATATATATATATATATATATATATATATATATATATATATATATATATATATATATATATATATATTAATGGCGGCGCTGGTGTGATATCTCTTCGTCTCCGGCCACATGGTGGAGTCTCAAGAAAAGTGTGCCCAGTGTTGTTTTTTTCTTTTTCTTTCCACATCCCAAGTGGGTGTAAAAAAGGGTAAATTTTTTTTTCGTGCATGTTTCAAGCGCAAGTTTTCAAGGTAAAGAAAATGTTGGGCAATGCGTGACAGAAAACTTCCTCAAGCCCTATCCTTGAGATCTTTGATCCGCCGGCAGTAAATGGTGTATTAATAGGTCACCGCCATTATGTCGATGGATGGAGGACGACGCGTGGTTGAACACTGCGTAGCGAGCTGGCTGCATGCTTCGAAACTCCGACCGGTCCAGTGCTCCGGAATTGTTTACTTGGTATTATATATACACGCCTACCGGGAAGATGAACGTGATGGCGACGACAAAATTCTGCCGAGATTGTCCAGAGAATTCCTATCGCAATAAAGAGAGTTTTTATGTCAAGGTACATGAACAGGAATCAGAAATTTACTACCTTCCCAGTTCCTGTCCATAGCATTTAACTGCGATATAAAAACAAAAAAGATATTTTTCTGATCGAAACGTCTCATTTCGTAAACATAAGTGTCATGAAAAGAAGTGACGCCCATGTAGGACGATGCTCACAATGAGAGACTTTATTACCAAACGTTATTGCCATAGAGTTAGAAAATTGAGTGACCGATTTCAATATCATTTTTTTCCTCTTTCAACTTTTCTAGCTCTTCTATCCTGTTGCATTTTTCTCCCCTCTTACTGATCGTATGCGGAACATCTGGTCGGCAATTATATGCTTTCACTAATATTTCAACAAATTATATGCCTTCAATAAAGGCATCTCTCTGTGAGTTCTTGGGAGGTCTTCGACTCTTAACAGTATACCATCAAAGAAGGTATAAAGCACTGTGGCTAATGAGATCGGGTATTACAGCCGAAGACAAAGGTATACAGGAGCAGATTGAGTAGCCCGTGCATAAATAACTCCGAAGCGCTAGTATATATAGTAAAAACTGAGCTCCGGAAGGAGGCCTTACCAAATTTATTCCTCACAAAGTTCACACACACACACACATGGAGACAAGTGTTGGGATGTCGTCTGTCGTTATAAGGTCACGCTGTCACTCCTCGGAGCTCTATCTCTGAGAGTAAGTGCCGCCAAAGGCAGTGTTATGTAACCGCTCCTTCGCACTTTTGTGACGCGCGAAAAAAGCGAGAGGGCGAAAACACTTGGCCGAAACATAACGGGAGGGAGTCAGCCGACGTATCAATTTGAGGCACAGTGGCACAAAGCTGGAAGGTCTGAAGACTCGCCGAGCTTCCCAGGGGCCTCGGCACTGCGGTCAGAGCAGAAAGAAAATTCCGCCGGGCCGGCCCGGCGCCAAATGGAGACGCATGGCTCTTCCGGCGCAGGAGAGCCGGCGGCTGCCAGCCTTGATAAGAAACCATTTTCTCTGTCTCAGCGGCGTCAAGGCGCTGAGCGAGTTTCTTTATGTTGGCGCGATTGAGACACAATCGGTAGAGGGAGAGCGAGGAAAAAGCGGAAATGGTGGGTGCGGCGACCAGGCACCCGGGAGTGGCGTCCTCTATAAATTTGTATCGCCCGGATACTCCCGAAATAATCCCGAGTGCGACGCAGTTCGGCCTCACTAGGAAAGGAAGATTTCCGATCGGTGCCCGTGCTTTTCATCGGGGCGGAACCCCAAATGGCGGCGATGCACACTGTCGATGTGCCGTCGGCTTTCATGCGTCAATCTTAACGCACTGGCCACGAAAGACGCTGGCCGCTTGTTTATGGAGCGCGCGCTCCGTCTGTGTATGTCACGAAAAAATCGGACGTAAACAATCATTCGAAGGCACATTTGGCAAAGCTCGTTCACCTTACAAATGAGGGCTGCAAGCGCGCGCTCATCAAAAACACAGGAAACGCACGAATTACCCTAGCGAAATGACCACTGTGGCAGCCCCGATTAGGAACTCCGATAAAGAGTCTTTTTACGGTTGTATAGGGCCCTTCCAGCATTTCAAAGCAGCTGCGCAGAGGAAATGCTTTCGCATCATTCGTGAGTGGAAGACGTACGCAGCATTGCTGTGGCATTGAGCCCCGTTTTGGGGCAACTGATTGTCGGATGTCGAATGAGTTCGTGTATTTTGCTCTGAAAAGATGAGAAGGTAATGATTGTTTGTTTTCGTGGGAATGCGTAAACCGACCTCCAAATTTTGATACCTTTTCAAGTCAGCACAAGCTCTGATATAGTTTCCAGCAATGGAAAGCACAGCTCGCAAGCTCTGACGCAGAGGTCGAGCTTGCATTTCTGCGTCACGTCAGGCAGGCGGCAGCAGCCAGTGGAGCCCTGGGCTTTAGGCCCCACCCATCGAGCTCATGACCCCTGTCGCAAACCCTCGCGAATAAAGTTCTCCCTTTCATCCTACCTTCCTTCGCTTCATAAATAACCCCATTCATTAGGTTGAACACACCAATGCACCCACCGACGGAGTTCAGAGAAATAAATAAACATGAAAGTACTGATGTCTAACAATTGCTTTAATACGAATAGTCTACACCGGTGATTTTGCTGCGATTTGCCGCGTCGACGCGTAAGAAAGACATGATGACTGCAAAACAGCGCTTAAGGCACACAGCGCTTAAGCGTGATGGCACGCATTAAACCTAAGTGCGATAAGGTCCTATCGCGCCAAGTGCGTCGGGACGCTGTGACGTCGCAAAAAGTAAAACAAGGAAGGGTGCGCAAGCAGGGGTGAAGGGATTGAGCACTGTGTGCCATAAGGTTGAAGGGAGCTGGTTAGCTTCGCCAGGTTAAAAGGAAATGGAGACGAGCTCGTGGAAGACTGAAGTCGGTTTTCAGGTGAAGCTTGAGTTTCATATCACTCTGTAGTCAACCCGTCGGCAGCGACCAGAGTGATGCACACCGTTGCAAGGGGGAATAAGGCAGAGCGCATGCCATTCAAAAAGGGTGCTGCCGTTCCTATGAATGAGATTGTTGCTTCGAGGATACATTTTAGATGGCCAATTATTGCAGCTCTCATTATGTCAAAGAAGCTAGATATGCTTGTTTACTTTTTTTGCGCTGTACATAACGGCATAGTTGTGGAAGAACGAGTACGTCCAAGTGAGATGTGTTCATGTTCGCACGTGTGTGTATGACAATGAAGGCCACATTATTTAATGCGCAAATGTATTTACATAATAGGGGAGCGACAAAATTACAAATCTTACTTTGTAAGGCTGTTTCGTGCAGTAATAATGCCACGAGCGTTTTGCCTGTTGGGCTAAACCTATTATTATTATTTTTTGTAAGACATCCGCTCAGGCAACATTGTTTTTCTATGGCTGCAGGCCGTGAACTGCCATCTTTGCGGGACGCTGCGGTCGCATGCGTCGCAACGAGCAGTAAAACTGCGAAGCACTGCCACAGCGGATGCAGTGGTGGCGGAGAAAATCATCCATACCCTAACGTAATCTCACATTCATTTATTTTCTAATCTATTCTCTCTACGTTGTGTAAATGATTCTACAGAAGAAGGAACATTGAATACGCCACTTCAGGTGCAATCATCAAGGTTATTTTTTGTGCCTGCCCTTATACTTGCATGAGTTAGTTTTCACAGAACAAGTTCTGGCACATCTCTGCAAACGTTTGCATGTCACACGAAAAAGAATTAAAAAAAATAAAAGAATTTCAGAATATCGTATAATCTTGTAAGCATGACATGTGACTTAAGCAAGGCATGATTACCTTATTGCATCTTGCCACTGTCTGTGCATCACAAGCGTCATTAATCGGCTCCTGGCTTCCGGCGTAAACGTAGAGAGCAGATATGAGGCTATAGCCTGCCCTTTCTAAGCGAGCTTTTTGCGCGGCGAAGCTGTGCTGGACGGCACGATTGCGTGATAAGCTAAAACAATTTAAAAGACACGTGCGCACACCGATTCTTAACAAGATTGCTGCGGTCTGGCCCTAATAGCAGTTGTGGCCTTCTCGCACCTTGCTAGACTTGAGCCACGTGCGACAGCCGCATTCTCGCAAATGCAACAACTTTAAATTCAGACAGAGCTTGCATGTGCCTGCTTCGGAAGTTCGTGCTTTTCATGAAAACAAATCTACCATTGCTAAGATTGTTTTGGTGTGTGCATGCGTACTCGGAATTCACGTATCAAGACGCACTCATGTATTCGCAAGTTGCGTAACGTAACAAGACCAACGCCGTAGTTCTGGCTGTCGGCCTAAGCCAGCCCAGCCGTGTGTCAACTGCGGCCGCTGCGAAGAAAGCGCATTTCGCAAACAGTGCTGTCTTCAGGTGGTAAGCTAAGAATATGTTACTGTACAGGTCACTTCACAGAGTTTTAACAGTGAAGGTGTTGAAACCTGCCGTAAAAACTTTGGTGTCCACTGAAAACCACAGGTGCGTATTCGCCAGAGCAATTGGAAAGGCTGCGTTACTGAGTGCCGCAAGTGCGAGCGTTAAATGAAAACTCTGCTCGGCGAAGAGAGCCACGTACGACTTGTTCAAACCAAAAAGAGAAAAGAAGAAATATAAATATAAAATAGAGAGAGAAAAGGAAGAAAGCGATACAAAAAGGGAAAGTACAAAATAGAGGGAAACGAAATACGAAGAGTATACAGACATAAAGAGAAGGAAAACAGAGAAAAAGATAGGAGAAAATCAGCAAGAGCAAGAAGTAGACATAAAAAAAGAGAGAAGAAATAAAGTAATATATAAATAAAAAGAAGAAAAGAGAGATAAAAGCAGCGGGTGAAAAAGAGATGAAAGGTAAAAATATAAATAAAGATACAATGAGCGAGAAAGCAAGAAATAGAGAAAAGCAAAAAGAAAGCCAATAAAAATAAACAGAAACAATGAAAGCCACCCAGTTCCACCCTTCTTTCAGGCCTGACCCCACTAGTGTGCACTTGCCTTAATTTACACGAATAACACAAGAAACTGCCAGCTACTAAATGCTGGGATAACCCGCAGGTCAAGAAAGAGCAGATGATGAAACGATTTGAATACTAGAAAGTGTTATTTTTCAGGTGCTGCTTATAAAGGTCAGAATAATAAAACGTATAGGTCAAGCACAGAAATGTACTAAAAAACTATAGGCTGCCTGAGGAAGAAGTGGACCTACACTGACCCTCTTATATTATCACTCCGCCAATATAATCACTGTTTCCTGTCATTAAAATGCAATTATTAGGTTCTAAAGACGAAAGAACGGAGCTGTGAGAAATTGATTGAGACAGCAGTAACGGTAATCAGGCTCGGATTGCAATGTGCATCCGCCTGCCTTGACAAACAACAACAACAACAACAACAACAACAACAATAATAATAATAATAATAATAATAATAATAATATGGTAAAGTAAACACTACTAAAAGAAGGAGAACCATGATAGCATCAGTTTTCTTTATGAGACAGCACTGCCATCCTCCGGTAAAGAAGCGGCATTAAATAGGATAAAGACAGAGAGAAGTCAGCAGTGCACAGCCAAGGCCGGAACCTACCTCGAATGCGCTGAACAATGTGTCCGTAAGTGCTCAAAAGGTAGCACCCATCTTTTGTCATCTGGAAAACCCATTCATATGACATTCATACACGAGCTCACGTGTCGGAGGCTTTGGTACGTGAAAGTTCATGAGTTATTTGAGATGACCTCAAAAAGGAGTGAGTTGAATACGACCTCGTTTTCAAAGAACTGTTTTTTCCAATCTACGATCATTCATGTGAGAAAAATTTGATCCATACAATAGACGTATCCGTGTTGTTACTCTTTTTCCACACAAAAAATAAAAACAAGCATGAAACGAAAACTACGTGTAATAAGTATTATTACCCCAGCATCATCACTGGTTAGCATCTTCAATCGAAGCGCCAGACACTATTTAGTGCATAAGGGCACTGGTCTTATGAGCCCCATAGGCTATTTCGCTAAAACTGTTATATGGGCACATATGTACCAATAAAAATTCCCGATATATATATAGCGAAAGATGGCTCATAAAAGTGAGCACTTATGAATATTTTTAAGAAGAATTGTGACCATGTGGCTCAATTCGCAGCGCGTATTGTTGACTAAGCAGCGTTTTCTAGTAGCTGCCATGTTCTCTGAAAATACCTTTAAAACATCACAGCTGGTTTGCCTCTTCAACTACTAAAGAAATCTGGCCTTGAAAGTTCTAGCGCAAGAACAGACACCCGTTTCTGTAAGTCATAAAACTTTAGAGGCCTGTACTTAAAGAGTACACTAAACTTGTTAATACGAGAACCTGGCATCATACCACCATCCCGTACAATACCTACGTCATCTCGATAACATGGTATTATGAGTGAGAGAGTCGGCCTATGATGAATATGACTCGCTCTCGAAAAGCTTTTGTACATTCTTTCCATCGATCGTATGTGTCACCAGCAATAATTCTTCGCTGCAGCCGTCTGTCTCGTCACCTCCTCAGTGGCCATCGTGAGCTTATGGTGGTTGAATAGCGGCCAATGAGGAAACAATATTGCGGTAGAAATGTTTTTAAATATCAAAGCTTGGCGTCTGAAAAGACAACGTTGAAGGTACCATTCCCAAATGCAGTAAACTGGGAGCAAAGCACGAAGTAATACAAGGTGAAAGGCATGTCATTTGCCTGAAATACGTGGTGAAATATGAGCTGCAGAAGGACACAATTGGAGCCGTTCGATAAACAACAATGTAAGCCAGCAATGATTGCTGAACTGGCTTCTGGCCCTCCTTCTCTCCCCATGCCTACTGCCACCCCTTCTCTTAATGCAAATAGGACATTTTTAAATATAGATGTTACGTTCAGTAAGGCGAAAGTCTTAGCTGCCTCATAAAATGAGAAAACTGACCATCGGCGTCGACGTACAGCGGCGTCGTCGTCAATGTGTGATGTTAGCAATCATCACCACCTGATGGCGTCACGATGGCGGTACATGGATGCTATGCAGGATCACCTGAGTTTGGCGAAATGCGGGCTTTTTTGGAGCTCTGGCAACACCTCAATTTCATGAACCAATAGTGTGAAAAAAAAATTTAAATCAACCCCTCAGCGCGCTGTGATTGGCTACGATGGAACCAGGCATTGCGTCATAAACGGTTCACAATTTTGGGCGCTGATTTCAAACCAAAAGCATTTTCATTCATTTGTTTGTCCTTCCACTAAATGCAAGAGTGCACCCATGCAATGAATGTGTCAGAAGCTTTTCCTGCTGATACTTTTTTAAAGGCACTAGCTGTTTATATTCAATTTGAAGCAATTAATGCCTACTCAAAGTCTGCATTGGAAAAATCAGCATGGTGGCCTCTGGTATTCGTTCCGGCCGAGCACCTGACAACATTGTGACCACAGCTAAGCCTAAGGTCCCTTGTTAACCATCGAAGTCAGCCAGTACATTCTAGCGTGTTGCTCGGCCGGAGCACGCCTTTTTTTGTCGTCTTCCTCGTCCGCTAGCACCCGAGCACGTGTGGCCGGCTAGTTAGCTATTTGGCTTGGCGGTGTGCTTAGCTGGTTACGGCTGGACATACTTGCAAGGTAATTAAGCCAAGTCGTGTTACGAACAAAGTAATTACGCCACATTTTAATAGGACCACGGTAATCAAGCCATAAAAACATGAAACCGTGCTACCTAAAGCATGCTACTGGACGCGCTAAATAAGCGATGACGTTAATCTATATAATGCTAATATACCCGCGCTAACGAGACCTTACTAATATAATGACAATTAGTACCGTCTACATAATTATGTTAAATAGCTCTATACTAGAGGTGTGTTCGCTAACTGCACCCCGTAAAATTAATGTCGTCTTACTAGAAACCTGATCAATTAAAACAGGACTGTTCATTTCTATGGTCATTTAGCGCTAGGTCATTAGAATAATCAAATGAAGAAAAAGCTAATGCGGCCTTTTTCGAAACTTTCGAAACAGACCAAGCAGAAGAATAAACGATCGAATTGAAAAGCTCGAAGAAGCTAGGTGATCGCAAGCTCTTCTAAAGCAGTGAAACATGCCCAAATTATTTTATATGCGAAGAAGCTGCTGCTCAGCGTTCACTGCCTTATACGCTAGACAGTTACACAAGCACCATGACAGCCATGACGACTCGCAATGGGGACTTCTAAGAATCAAGGTATTTGTATCCGAGTTCACGTAGATTGACAGACGCCCTCGGTGAAGGTTGGGTCTGCCCAGCACTTTTGCTCTTGCCGAGGAGCAGTACTCACGCCGCAACGCCAGTGAGTGGCACCATTCATTTTAAGCTTGATCGTGCAGACTATGCACAAACGCACGCAGAAGTAAAAGTTATATCACCACGTGGCTATGATGTCTCGCATTCAATTGCACAGCGCTCACGACGTATCCACTCATAGCCGCACTGCCACCATGATGAGAGTGCCCCGGGTGAAAACCTGTCACTATGTTTTTCTGCAATATTTCAGAGAAAGAAAACGAGCCGTACGAGAGTGCTCCGTGTGCACCCTTGCTGCTTCGAGAGTTTAAATTTTCATGCTGCAGGTGGAACAAAAGAACCTGCCCGAGAGAGGACAAGCGTATACGAACACGCCTGTGGGAGGTGTGTCTTGATTCGGCAGAAAGATAGCGCGACAATCAAGCTGATGGTCCTGCACTGCTGAAATATTGACCAAGCGGCAGCCCTGACGTGCACGAACGCAAGTGATGTTTCTTTGATAACTACCGCAAATGTTCAACATGCGTTTCTGTCACCACGCACGTTCTTGTAGTCATTTTTATCAGCGCTGCCATGACGCACTCCGCACTGTTTTGTTGTCATGGCCACCGTAGCGCGAGCTTAGAGCAAAATGGTCTGCCCGAGAAGCTCGGACCATTCCGCATAGCACGCCGGATCGGCCAACGTTGTGACGTAATCACGAAAAGACGACGACATATAACGTGGCATCATATGATGACGTCTTCACATAAAATAATCATTTCACCGAATGCGCGCCGATCGTGGATGCAGTGCGAAAAGCCCTTTTGGGGCAAGAAATTTTCAGTGTGGAGGGACTCAGCGCGGCAGTACGACTCCTCGCACCGGTTCGGCCTACGGCCCGACCATGTACTGTTCGCGTGCCTAAAACCCGGCTTGCTTCTGGTAGCTCTCGGAAGCGGATGAGCTTGGAACACGTGAAAGCATGACCGACGGCCCACACTTGCTCGCTGGATTCCGTGCCGACCAGTTGTGCCCTCGCGATCTCCGACGACAGTGCAGCTCCAGCTGACTGGGTTGGTCCTATACGCTACCTCCTGCCGCCGATCCCTTACGACGACGACAGCGTAGCTCTGGCCAACTGGATTAGCCCTACGCCATATCCTATCGTCGACAAGAGCTCTCGCCTGTGGTGCCCTGTCCTCGGACTCTTTCAACCGTGTCCTTCTGTTCTGTCTTCTCCTTACTTCCGTCACTCCCTGTCCCTGCGACTCGCTCTCTTCTTCCTCTCCCTCTATCTCTCTATTTTTTAATCCTATCCTATTATTCCCTTCTCTACTCCCATTCCTTGTGGGCTACTGTTGAGGTGTACTCCCTTCGAGAGACTGTTACGGGGCTCACTTTTTTCCTCTTTTCATTTAAAATCACTCCCCCCCTCCCCGCCTGACGGCCCAGCAAATGGGCACCCGGTCGGCGCCTTTGATGAAAGCAAGCGCACTGGTATGCCTTCGGCTATTTACTCGCTCATCCTTTCAAACGAGCTCGTAAGTAGATTCACGTGTGGGGAGCCAGCGGTTTCACTTACAACGCAACGGGGACAGGCGGATTACTGTCCCGTCGGCAATAAGTTGACGTGTTACCAAGGACGTCTTTGTTATTGCCGCGAATCTCGCGTAACTTTAAGTTTAGATAGTTGCGCGCCCGCTGAGCTTGCCCTTTCCTCTATGACTTCCTAAATTTTGTTTAATTTACATTTTGGTTGTTGTGAGGGCATCCCTCACACGTGCACGAAGGTGGCGTCCTTGTGGTGGGTCTTTGATTGACCAAGTGTACTGTCCTATCCGAGGACAAACAGGCGACCATTCGCAGACCGTTGTGTAAGGGTGGACGAGCAAGAGCACAAGAAGAGCTCCCGGAGTTCCACCAGGCGTTCTGAATGGGGGTCAACGCGTTAGGCGCCATCGGCTCTGTCGAATTCCGTAGGATCGCTCTACAGATGGTTCATTTCCAAAGCTTTTTTTTGCAACTTTTATGTCCGTAACTCTGTATGATAATATGTACAGTCTGTAAATACAAGTCTTTCTCAGCCTTACTAGAACTGCTACAGTGTTAACTTCCTCTTTGCGTGACCAGCCAGTCAATCACCGCTATTTGCGTAGCGGCACTTCCTCCCACTTTGCTATACCACCTGGGGTGGTGCGTCTCGGGCACCAAATGGGGAGAGTCGGTTTTCAGCACAGCAAAAGTACCTGAAATTTACTACCACTGTGGCCTTCGGTTGCAAGATTGTCGTTGGGAGAATTTAGGTGAGAGATGGAATTCGAGGTCAAAGTAACAGATGTAGCCATGCAAATAAAAGATGTCAAATCTGTCGCCTACTATAATAAAAGCGATAAGTATGTGGGCAGTTTTTGTTATTGCAGAATGAATACTACCATCTTTAATAAGCAAAACCAAAGAAAGAGGAGAATGCACAGCTTTCTACGTCTTGTTTGGTATTCGAGCCAGGCATAAATTGCAAATCAATTAATCAATCGTAAGCAATTAAGTGCGATTGTACAGTTTATTCAAAATAGGTATAGCTGTAGACGGGTACAAATCTTTATTGGAACGTTCAAACCAACAAGTACGTAGGAACATTATAAATTCAATATCGCCATAATTGTGATGTGAGAACTGAGTAGGCCAGGCGTTTTTTTTAAAGACGAGATTCTTTCTTGGGGACCTTCGACGCGAAAAGTTTGGTCTGTCTGTGTGTCTGTCTGTCTGTCTGTACATTTGTGTGTTCGTCCACCCTTATTGGTACCGGGTACTCTAGCCGCCTGCACTCGGAGCTCAGCTGGTCACGATGTGCCGACGGGCGCTTATCTCCCACACGTACTTTGCCCCGCGAATGCGGAGGGGGGGAAAGGGGGGTTAGATGCTTGTGCGCGTGTGCTTATCATTAGGTAGGGAGAATCGCACGCCCTCGACTTTGACCGGAACAATCGCGTTTGCGTTTTAAAGACGCAAAAGTTTTGGTCTGTCTGTCTGTACATTTGTCTGTTTGCCCACCCTTAACGGTACCGGGTACTCTAAGCGGCAACAGCCGATACCCCAAACGTCTGACCCCATCTGCAGTGCCCACCAATGTTGCTAAAAATTCAGCATTCGTACTTGTGAGATTGTCCATTAAAAAGCAATTATTGCGCATATCTGAGGCACCATAACAACACGTATATGATCCGCATGTATATTTCTGAAGCCATCGACAGAATTTTATTAGTAGAGCTTACATAATACCACTCGAGCTCGAGACAGTGAAATATGGTTGTAGATAAACAGCCCAGCTTCAGTTTGCTGCAGACCTCTGCTTTTGTCGATACTAGAACATGGACTGCGCACGTCAGCCTTCATTGGAGGGCAGCGTGGGAAGTGAGCCAAGGATGCGTTTGCCTTCCTGCACGCAAGTTCGCTCCTTTGTACTTGCAGGCATGTCGCATGTTGCTCTAGTGGCCTCGATGTACACTGATTCTGTCGCTAGAACACGCTGCAAGCAGCCGCCGGAGTGCGCACGCAACGGGTTCCCGGGTTCCCTTTCATAAAAATTAGCAATGTACACCAGCCTGTTAGTGTTAGTAAGGACGCCACGTGCACCAGCTTACACGACAAAAAAGCATTGAAGAACCAGAAAATTTTATAGGAACACACTAAGAGAAATAGCCACCTAATGCCTTAAAACAGAAGTTAAAAGGAAACGAGATAGTAGCCATGTCAGCAAACTGAAATTTCATGGCTAGATGGGGTCGTAAAGTAGCCAACTTGGCACAAAGTACCTAACAACGGCAACCCTGTTTTGGTGAGCAGCTGAGCACAGCACCCTCCACACAACCACGGCTATGTTATCTTATGCCAGCCTTCCATTTGGTGGGGCATATTTCGCGAGGGAAGTAAGGTGGTACGTGTTCCATTCACCCATGCATCTTATAGCAGAATCCTTGAAAAAATAAACAACTGGTTAACTATTCGCACTGGTCTACAACTAGGCACTTTTGGTGGCTTAAATAATTACGTCCTTTTTTTACGTGGTTTGCGAAAGAATTAGTGCACTAAGTGTTCAAAAACGAATTAGCCATGACAAACGTAAACTTTGTCGTTCTAGCCTCATTGCATGAAATGTAAAGCAAAGAGAAAAAATAATAAACATAGTGCCACAAACAAATGGAGTTTTCTTTTCTGCATCACGCTAGCCAAACATGTTCTCTGTGATGACCAATAACAGTTTCAGCGTAATTTTGTTTCCCTGAAAATCCACACTGCTGCGGCAAGAATGGAGTTTAAGCAAACGTGAGCATCACATTGGAGTCTCACCGCATGGGATGTACAAAGCAAACAGCCTTAGAGCTGCCATATAGTGCTTCGCCAGAGCTTTGAATCTTGGAAGGCTCTGACCACTATGGTTTTCTCGTGTTACGTTCTTGGAAAGAAGGCGTACGCTGAGGTTGTGTCTCCAGATTTCCGGGAGGCGTATACTCGCTCGTCAACTACTGTTGGGTTATGACTCATGAGCATGCAATCGGACAAGGAGGTGGTGCCCTGACTGCATTTGTGGGAGTCTGATGAATTGGTTTGTTAGGTGCACTTCCCTGAGCTCCTCGAAGGTGCTAGTCAACCCTAGGCTGAGTAGGCACTGGTTGTACGTGTTAACCGAGAGGTAAAGGGCTCGCTTGTAGATATTGCGCAAAATACCTCAATGAAATTTTCGTCGAATTTGCAGTGATGTAGGGGGGGGGGGGTCGAGCACAGAACGCGGCCTGTTATGAAGGCATGCGCTAGCCTCAAAGCGTCTTTGTATCGTAGTCCGCCAACTTTGTCCTAAATCCGCCTATATACTTGGTTGCTTGTGTAATTTGGCCAGAGTTGCGTCTCTCTTGCGGTGTTTTGGTATAAATACGCCTAGGATGCTTACCTCTTCACGCTCAAGGATTGGCCCGTTAACTAGAGATAATTCAATATTGGTATTACATTTTCGTGTTGGACGAATCTGTTGAAATTCCGGTTTTGTTAGGGAACATTGAAGGCCATATCGGTGAGCGTAGATCTCTGCTATTTGCGCTGCCTTCTGGAAGTTGGCTTCAATTTGAGCTACTAAACCGTGCTTAGCCCAAATGATTAGGTTGGTGGTACACAGCGCGCGCTGTACACCTTCGACCATATCTAATTGAGCCACGAGATGACGCGAGATGACACCGACATTCCAAGCGCGATGTATATCGAAGCCTTTTACATTGATAGGAAAGGAAGCAACAAAAAGGGAGAAGGCAGGGAGGTTAACTAGAAAGACGTCCAGTTGGCTACCCTACTCTGGGGGATTAGAGAAGGGGACAAGAAAGACGAGAAAGAGAGAAGAGAGGAAAAAGAAAAAAAAGGGTGGGGGAGAGACTGACAGTAATTTCACTACAGCGTGTAGAACTCTACTGCATGTCAGAGGCGTTCACACAAGCCTGTCTTTCTCAGGAAACACAGCAGGGCTTTCACTGCCTTGTGGGCTGTCGAGGCATGTGGACGTTGCTGTAATAGCACCTGCACAGAAAGAGGCCGATCATCCAGTCGCCGCATTGCGTTGGCAAGTACTTGTCTATCTGAGGCAAATCGAGGACAATGGCACAGCAGGTGTTCGATATTTTCGTCGGTGGCACAAACATCGCACGCCGCACTGTCAGTAATTTCGATTAACGTGGTATAAGCTTTCGTGAAAGCAACTCCCAGCCAAAGGCGATAGAGAAGCGAAGCTGCACGTCGATGTAGGCCGGGTGGAGGCCGGAGTTGTAGTGAAGGGTCGAGCTCGTGCAGTCTTGTACGTCGTATGCTTGGTGTGTTCCACTCAGTCAGTGTGAGACTGCGGGCCAGTTGACGAATCTGCCTCGCCGCATCCGCTCTTGAAAGCGGAATCGGAACGCTGTTCGCTTCTTATGTGACGTGCCAGCAGCATGATCTGCAGAACCATTGCCGTCTATAGCACTATGCCCAGGTAACCACTGAAAGACGATGTCATGGCCTTTTTTGTATTAAAAGGTGGTGAAGTTTCACGGTTTAGTAAGTCAACTGGTCGTGGCATCCGCGACAGAGAACTGTTATCAGGCACTGTAACGCTGGTTTTGAGTGAGAAAACACAGCCCATTTACCTGTTCTTTCTTCTGAAATGATGTGTTCCAGTGCATTGCGCAGAGCCTCGAGTTCTGCCGTCGTTGAAGTTGTCACATGTGAAGTTTTAAAACACCGAGTTACCCCGTGTGATGGTATAACCACTGCTCCACCTGAACTAGACGGCATAGTAGAGCCATCCGTGTAAATGTGCACGTGGTTACTGTAGTTTTGTTCCAGTAGGAATAGACTCAGTTGTTTCACGGCATGTGTCGGTAAGTCCGATTTTCTCCTCATTCCTGGAATCAATAAATGAACTCGCGGCCAGCTCAAGCTCCAAGGAGGAAGCAGTGGCTTTGATGCAGGTGCGTATGCCTCAGCAAACGATGAACGATGCTTGTAGACAATAGTGCCGTATGTCGTGCGGGGCCTTTCAGCAGCTAGGCTCGCCAGGTGGTGAGAAGGGGTCCTGGCATAATGCCTGAGGTGCATGCGCATTGTCTCGGTAATAATATGCGTATTTAACGAGTGATCTTGATCGATGGCAATGGTTTCAGCCGTTGAAGCACTGCGGGGTACTCCAAGGCATATCTTAAGTGCTTGGGCTTAAATGCTCTGAATTGCGCGCAGGTTGGTCTTGCCGGTGTTAGATATTGCAGGTAAGCTGTACCGTGAGAATCCGATAAACAGCACTCTGTACAGTTGTAGCATGGATGGTATGGGCACTTTCCAATTCTTTCCTGCAAGGAATTTGAACATGTGGCATGTTGCGATCAGCCGCTTCTTCACATAGTTCACGTGTGGAGTCCACAACAGGTTTCTATCTAATATGACCTCCAAGAACCTGTGGCTTCTGCTGAACGATATGTATTCTTCATTAGTCGATATTCTGTAAGCAGACATTGGTTTCCGCGTGAACGCTACCACTGCACATTTTCCGCAGGACACCTCGAGGCCTTGTTTACGAAGATAGCATGACGTCGTTGTAGCAGCCTTCTGAAGGCGGGCGCGAAGCTGAGGCCTTGTCACACCTGATGTCCAAATGCAGATGTCATCAGCATAGACAGAATGTTCTACAGTGCTAGGTAGCTGCTCGACTAGACCAATGAGAGTTAGGTTGAAAAGCATAGGGCTTAGCACTCCTCCCTGAGGAACTCCTCGGCTGCTGTATTAATCAGGTGTTGGGCCATTCGCTGTCATCACGTAAAATGATCTCAGCTGTAAGTAGCTGTACACCCACATATATATCTTGCCACCAAGAACTAATCTTTCCAAAGCACTAAGGATGGCTTCATGGGTGACATTGTCGTAAGCCCCCTTAACGTCTAGAAACAGGGCGGCGCACAGTCTCTTACAGGCTTTCTGGTGTTGAACATATATCACCAGATCAACAACGTTGTCGATTGACGAATGGCCGCGCCTGAATCCGGTCATGGATACTGGATAGATTTCATAGTGCTCTAAATACCACTCCATTCGTGTTAGAATCATTCGTTCCATCGTTTTTCCCACACAAATGGCAAGTGTGATAGGACGGTATGAGGCAATATCCAAAGGAGATTTACCAGCCTTTAGAAGTGGAATGAGGCGACTTGACTTCCATGCCTGGGTAACCGTACCAGTCTGCCAGGAGTCGTTGTATAGGCGTAAGAGTGCCTTCCGAGCTTCGTCTCCAAGACTACAAAGGGCTTCGAGGGACTGTGACGCGTCGCCCCAGTGGTGAAGCTTACTCTGCCTGGATACCCCCAACACGCTGCGTGGGGACCCCGGTAGTTTACATTGATAAAGTTTTAGCCTGAAAAAGGGCCTTTGAAAATACACAGGAAGTCACTAATAATCTTGCAGATCACGAGTATCTGGGAGGGTTGTAATGCTTGCCACAAAATAGCACCATACGGAAACAAACGTGTAATTTTAGAGGTGATAGTCTTTCTAGGGACCTTCGACGCAAAAATTTTCGTCTGGATGTATGTATGAATGTATGTATGAATGTATGTTGATTGATTTGTGGGGTTTAACATCCTGAAACCACAATATGATTATGAGAAACGCCGTAGTGGAGACTTCAGGAAATTTCGACCACCTGGGGTTCTTTAACGTGCACCCAAATCTGAGCACACGGGTCTACAACATTTCCGCCTCCATAGAAAATGCAGCCACCGCAGCCGGGATTCGATCCCGTGACCTGCGGGTCAGCAGCCGAGTACCTTAGCCACTAGACCACCATGGCGGGGCGTATGTATGTATGTATGTATGTATGTATGTATGTATGTATGTATGTATGTATGTATGTATGTATGTATGTATGTATGTATGTATGTATGTATGTATGTATGTATGTATGTATGTACGTACGTACGTACGTACGTACGTACGTACGTACGTACGTACGTATGTATGTATGTATGTATGTATGTATGTATGTATGTATGTATGTATGTATGTCTACCCTTGATGGTTCCGGGCACTCTAAACGGCACCAGTCTCGATACCCTAAACGGCCGACCCCATCCGCAGCGCCCATCAATGTTGCATTCAGCGTTCATAGTTTTGCGATTGTCACTTAAAAACCGATTATTGCGCATACCTGAGGCACCTCAACAACACGTCAATATTCTGTGTGTGCGTCCTTCACTTGAAAAGGCATACAAAAGTGATTCTAAGGACCGTAGCGTTAATCACGCTGCAGTGACCATGCAACTTTTGCACGAAAAGGTGAAAGTTTCTAACACTTTGCGAAACGACATGGTGATAGCATCTAACCGTCGCCTTGCGTTCTACAGCTTATCACCTCTGAGACGGGAACGTACGCCCGTCTCATAGCCGCGAGTTTCGTTTTACAAGAAAACTGCCAGATAGGCTCATGTCTCACGTGTGACGTGAATTGATGCGCTCGTTCTGTTCTCGCGTTATAGTTATCGTCATGTCATACCAATTAGCCTAAGCTGCCACACATGATGCGCTCGTTTGATTCCGCTGCACACTCGAGGCACTCAAACGCAACGCCTACAGAATACCATTCACCGATTTTCTTGCACAGAACATCAAATATTTGTTTCGTTCACTCTCTCCCCATGTCGTCTACAAATCGTCTTGTCGTCTCCAAATCGTCGTCTGCGAATTGGCGCCATATCTGCTTTAATCTGCAAATGTCGTCTTTCGACGACGTTTGCAGATTAACCTGCAGATACGGGGCCATTTTTTTTTTATGTGCACCCCTGCGGCCTACACCTTGGGAGATGGTACATGCCCACGGTCGTCCACCAAAACACTGTAATAAACTAACTAACTTTCAAAACACTGAATATAACACATGCGGAAGAAGTTGACATCGCAGTCACAGCCACTAACCGAGATTCGACTCACGGGGAGCTTGCGAAAATATCGATAGAGGGTACACCTCATACCACGCTTATAAAATTTTACAGGACAGGGACTACACCGGAGCACCTACACCCAGTATGCGATAGTACGGATCCCTGCACACGTGGGTCTAGATTGTAATGAAGCGGTAGATGCAGCGGCCTGAGAGCTTACTGACCAGACTACACCTCCGCCTCACTCTGCTGTGGACATTAAGTTCAATGCAATCTTTAAAATAAAAAAAATCACCAAACAAATCCTACCAGTTAAAGCATATAACTTTTATAAGCCCTGCAAAGTACTCACAAAGTAAAAGCAACGTATACTTATCCACCTCTAAAACGAAAATCATGCTGTGCCCGGCAGTTCGGAAACAATTCAACCCTGGCTGTTCAGGGAAGTGCCCATATTCTAAGGAAGGGTCCTCGGACATCTGCATGGTGTGGGCATGTCACCTAACAGCGAACCTTCCCCCGTACTCCATCCCACTCGAGAGGAATAAGAGGTGACGGCTGTTCGGACCTCGTTAGTCAAAAGGCCTCGGTCACGCGCACCCGGGTAGCGGCTAATGTCAATGGGCTCCTGTGAGGAGGAGCCCGCCTATTAAGCTTCCCATCTGGGGAGCCTCCATCTTTTACCTGAAAAAAAATAATGACGCTGTACTTCTGGGACACTGTGTACTCATTTAGGCTGAATTTGCCCTTTCTATGGCGGGCAGTTTATAGCAAAACCTGTTATGAGCTCAGAAGAAGAGTCGCGTGTGCCGTAGTTTTTCACCGCCGCTACCACCACTGGTGCCCATAACCATTATCACGCAAAATAAGAAAAACAGCTTTAAGTAAATGAAAGAACACTGAGGACACGATAGAATTTGAACCCAGGTATATTGCGTGCAGCCAGTATTCTACCACCGAGCGGCGCCGGTACTTAGAACTCTGTTGCAACCTGGCCTTAGGTTGGCTTGATGCCGGGACAAAAACCGTGTTATTATGAGTAATCAAGCGTTTTAGAACAGCACTGGAACAAGCAGGCGTCCCACATTATAAATTGCGCAACGATTGGGCCGTGGAATGCTCGAATCAATAGCAGAATTTAAAGGCGTAAATTGTCATTCAATCTCGTCAGCCACAGCATCCTAAATTGCACAAAATGTTTTGCAAGTGTGTCGAAGAGGCGACGTTTATCCGAAGAATGAAGAAGGATGGCATATTGAATGCATCCCTACTAAACGAAAATTATGATGATGTGCAGCGTATTGTGTACCCTGCAAGTGTGCTTGTAGCAGTTATTCAAGAAGAGTTTAAAAAATACTTGGAAAGGCTGCTCTTGAAGTTTTCGCTGTGATTGGGCTGCGCGTTTTGCGCCAGCCAGGAGTTTTTTCTTATTTAGTTGAGTTTCTGAGACTGACTGAATTTAGTTTGCCTTGCAACTTCTGAAGTTGACCCTATGACACCTTCTGTAACATCTATATTGACGTTCTTTTTTTTTGCCGTGAAGCTCCTGAGGCTCACCGTAGTTTGTGCAGTGTCATCTGTGGGGTCTCGAAGTGAAGAGAGTACTACGCTCTTGGATTGTACGGACACAGCAGACGCAGTCGGAACAAAACAAACAATACATATTTGTTTAACTGCCTTTAGATCGACACTATTGTCAGCTGAATTATTATACATATTGTGATCCAACACGCTAAAGAACTTTACACAATATTACACCACACTCAACAAGACAAAACAAGCACAAAAACATACTCAAGGTGGCTTCGCCAATGCTTCACTTACCATGAGGGCCCCCAGCATGCAACCTGCGGTGCCGGCCACGCACTGGGAACCCATCGCTACAGACAATCACTCGCGCAAACCGTTACCCGCCAAAGAGAACCGCTCACATTTCAGGCGCCACCACCCAGGCCTGCCGCGAGGCGCCACTGCTGGCGTTACGCACTAAGCACGATGATGATGATGATGATGATGATGATAATGATAACAAACGCTTGCGAGCACAACGCCTCCTACCGCACGGTAGTTGGGAACCCGAAACGTGGCCTATGCACGAGAAACATGCGCCATTAGGCGCAAACAATTTTACAGGGGAGATAGCACCCCCACACACCATGAAAACGAAATTATGAGCCGGCAAGTGCTCTCTTCGCCGTATTTATGTTCGACATCACCTTCATCTCTGGGTTCACTCTTAAAACGCAAGCGTTGATTGCTCCAGCGAAGGATAAGATATCTCTGATGAGTGAGGCCATGAGTACAGAAGAGACAAATAGAGAAAGAAATAAAGCCATTGAAAAAGATAAATTAGAGGGGGAGGGGATTTCTTTTGTGAGGCGAGATTTCAATCAGCATACGCACAATTCGAAGACAAGTGGTTATCAAAGCGCCGCATAGCCTGGTATAGTGCAGTAGAGCAATGATGCGGGAAACAGAAGTAAGGAAGAGGGGGAAAATCCGAAGGCGAGAATGAGGGAAAGAAGAAGCGAGCGTAAACATACGACTGAAAGAAACAGAGAGAACGAAAGGCAGAAAAAAATTATGGAGAAAAGGAAATATCGGCAGATCCCACGTACAGTGGAAATTAATGACATGCGGAGCATGAATTAGGAAGGTTGATATGTCACTTTAAAATCACCACCACGCTACTAGGTGGAGGTAAACTGTGCCGTACAAGACTTCCGTGTCATTATTATCATGTTTAGGTGTGTCGTTTACTTTCGTGATATATTCACGTCACGTGATGCCAAATTTATTATATGTGAAGCTAGCGAAACGGCCGCGAGCAAACTATGGACGTGGTATGTTGTCATGTTCTTGCATGACACACGTGGCATCATTATCATGCTTGCTCCAGTGATATACTTTCGTCATCCATTGACGTCACGTAACACCAAATTTGGTATATGTGAAGCTGGCGAAACAGCCGCGAGCGCATCATGAAGGGCCCAATATACTCCAACGTTACGTTGACGCACGCGCACACAGGGTACAGTGACACTATACGTTAGCGAAACGCGAGAACTCTATAGTATCACGCCAGGCGCGACCGACGCGACGGAACCAGCGCGAAATGCGACATGCTGCATTTCGCACCGATGTGTTACCCAGACAGCACTGCGTCTGCATTTTTTCATAACAAAGGGATGCCGGACGCGCTGAAACGCGCATGCGTCAAAGCAACACAGTGCGCCGCGCGCCTGCGAGTATACGGCAGGATCGGCGCCTGGCGTGGCCACGCCGGCGTGAAGTGACGAAACGAACGCCGGCGCGCACGGGCACCGTGTCACGTTGAATTGTATTGGCGCCTTGACTGTGCCATGTAATCATGTTGTCAAACAACACGCATCTCATCATTATCATGATTGCACCAGTCTCATACATTTGTCATTCGTTGACGTCACGTAATACCAAATTTGGGATGTGTGAAGCTAGCGAAATGGCCGCGAGCGCATCATGGGTGCGGCATGTAGTTATGTTGTTACATGACACGCATGTCGTGATTATCATGTTTGGATGTGTCATCGACTTACGTCATCCATTCGTGTCACGTAATACCGAGTTTGGTACATGTGAAGCTAGCGAAACTGCCGCGAGCCCATGATAAGCGTAGCATGGTGTCATGTTGTTACATGACACGCATCTCATTTTTACCATGTTTGCACCAGCATCAAACCTTCTTCATCTATTCACGTCCCGTAATACCCAATTTGGTATAAGGGATGCTAGCGAAACGGCCGTCGGCGCATTCTGAGCGTGACGTGTAGTCATGTTGTTACATGACACGCATCTCATTTTTGTCATGTCTGCACCAGTCTCATACCTTCGGCATCCATCCTGTAATACCAAATTTGGTATAAGTGAAGCTAGCGAAATGGCCACCAGCGTATCATGAGCATGCCATGTAGTCATGTTGTTAGATGACACGCATCTCATGATTACCATGTTTACACCAGTCACAAACCTTTGTCATTCATTCACGTACCGTTATACAAAATTTTGTATATTTGACGCTAGCGAAATGGCCGTGAGTGCATCATGAGCGTGGCATGTAGTCATGTTGTTACATGAGACGCATGTCATCATTTTCATGTTAGGGTCTGTCGTTTGTGTTCACCATGCAAGCATATCATACCCTACCAGTTTTGCGACATGTCATGTCAACGAGACCACCGCAAGAGCAACAAGACCATGAATTGTAAATCATGGCGTTCATGACATATATATCATGATTTTCATATTATGACTAGGCAAATAATCTCGTCATACAGTCATGTTATGCCAAGCCAAGTTTGGTATCAATACGATAATCCAAACGGTCAGGAGAGCTAAAAGTCATAGGCGGATAGATACATAGATAAATAGCACTTTCGTGTTAAGAGAGAGAAATACATATGGACATTGATATAAAGAGATGAAAGATATCGAAAGAATAATAACACGACCAAAAAAGGAGAGATACAGAGAATAATATTATTTGGCTCTTTACATCCGAGAACCTCGTTAACATGAGAGACGCTGTAGTGGAGGGCTCCATAAGTGTAGACTATCTGGTGTTCTTGAACGTCCACTCATATCGCAGAGTACATGAGCCTCAATCATTTCGCCTCCATCTAAATGTAACTGCCATGGCCGGAATCGAACTCGCGGCCTTCGGGTCTGCAGTCGAGCACCACAACCCCTGCTCCACTACCATTAAGTAGAAAAAAGAGGGGAGGGTCACCAGCTCCGCAGCTACCTCAGCCTTTCACCCTTAAAACAAAGGTTGTAGTACTTACTAACTTCAGTTTACTAACTACTTGTCACGTATATTAGTAAGTGAAGTTAGTATTGGGGAGGTTAGTAACCACCACCACCTTCATCGTTACTAACGCAGTTAGTAATAGTTACTGACCTAGGTAGTAACGCTTGCTAACAAAAAAATGTACTAGACGCGACCAACTTGCCCCATGAATCACCCACTTTTTAACGGTCCTATTCACGAGCATCAACATTTCTATATATCACTGAGTAATTACACACATAATACCATAAAAGAGAACAGCACACCTACACAAGTACACGTGAGGAGTTCACTTCCTAAGTGGTTCCACAAGTACTTACAGTACTAACTTTGGGGAATGCAGCGGGTGCTGGTGGGCGGCTATGCTGTAGGATGTATAATTGTTAGGCGTTTTTATTTGTAAGTTAGGCGTATGACGTCAGGTAGGCGTTTTTATTTGTACAGCGTACAGTTTTTAGGTGCACGAGGTAACGTAGTGTAGACATTTTAATGAAGCATATTAAGAAAAACCATTCATTATGTCTGTTTTGCATAATACCACCACAACACGGCTTACTATACAAGACACAAGACTGGGTAGTAGGCTTACATATATTGCCTCAATAAACTTGAATGCATACCAGTGCTACTAAATAATCTCTAAGGTTTGTTTAACAAGTTCATTAAACACGGGCATGACGAAAAGTTACTAACGGTACGCAAAAGGTAGTAACTGTAGCAACCTTGAAGCATCTGCTAACGTGGGTAGTAAATGGTCGTAAAAGGTTAGTAATAACCCTAGAAGGTTAGTAACAGCTGTTGTTATTAACGTTTTGCTCGTGGTTAGAAGCGTTTTACTAAGTTTCCTTAAGAGCGTTGTACCACTAGTGTGCAGCAGCCCAAGATTTTTTTCATCTTCACTATTTCGAAAGGTGTGTGTGCCGACTTATACCGGCAAGGAAGGGGGTACAGTCCGTCGTCTTCATAGCACGGTTCTTCTGAAACAATCAAGAAAGTGATACTGCTGTACGCTGCTTTCCTTACGCAGCGCACATTTGGCTTCACCGGTATAGAAAACAAAGCTGATATTTGTCTTCCGGCTATCTAATAAGCCATTCCTCATTACACTTATCTCTCTTTATACCTACAATGCAGAACTATTGTCTTCATTTTCCGCGACGTATGCAAGCTTTGATGAATACTTGAATTACACGCATTCACCGAGGGAATTGATGCTTTACGTACACATGCTTGTGAAGGAACTGTCAAAGCATATGCAGAAGTTGTCGCCGCATCTGCGGAAATAAAATCACATTCACATAAAACACTCATGCTATCAATTTTTTGTCATTTAAATAAGACAAGAAGTCGACAGAATCACGAGGCGAGATATTTAAGTGGATGAGAAAGTGCATGTTTTTTTATTCTTATTTGCATTTTTATTTCACACACAGTGTACGAACGCAATGTACACATGACGTGCATTTGAGACACTGCAGTACCTTAGCGACAAGCGAAGATTTCCATCGCTTATTTAAAGCACATAGCGATGTTTAACCATATATCTATAGACCGTTTTAACTTGGATGCTGCCATAATGCTATAACGCGTGGTGCCCTCTCTGGTCTGGCAACCCACTTCCGCATGCGAGGTTCCGCGTTTCTAAGGAAGGTATTCGTACGGTTGCAGTTACTGCCAATCTTTCTCGTTCTGACATGCTTGATTTCGTCCTAAAGAATAGGAAACGAGCCTGTGAGAAGTCCTGAAAGGGTTTGATTCGTTCGGGGTCAAATACAATAAAATGGGACGGCGCGAACGTGTCGCAAGCGGTCGGTGTCGTATGTGTGCGGTGCTGTTTCTGCTGGAATAACGTTAGAATATTTCGACTTATTCAAGCAAGGCAAGCAAGGCTGACACCTTTTGAGGATACAATATCAATTTTTTTCCCTGGACTGTATTATAGAAATCAGTTTTTTCTTTCATTCATGCTTCGCTTATGGTGTCGTAACGATACAATACGTGCGATAGCACGCTGTGGGGATTTCTTGGCGATTAGAGCGTTTGCGTCTTGTTCACAAATTGTTGTCTATCTTTTTCTCGACTTTAAATGAGCACTTATCACTCTCTCGTTTATCGCTCACCATTGTGGACAACATTAGAACTGATGGCTGTGGTACAAAATAAGCGCTTTTGAAGTTTACATGCCAGCACGCTTCGCTTTTTTTTTCTTTTCGGAGTCGTGGCACTTGATTGGATTGCAGTGGCGATAAATTGAAGATAGTTTGAGAAGGAATCTGGTTAGATTTTTTTTTGTGCCGATGAGGCACCAAGCACGCCCGGACTCAATCCTATATGATCGGAATATCTTGTCTTTGTTTTTTAAATTACATTGTCTACCAGTAGCACGGCTTTGCGAAATCTCTGTCGTTTGCTAGGAAAAGCAGCGAAATGGACAATTATAGAAAAATGGACAACCACAACAACGTGGTTTATTTTGTTTTGCTCTAAAGCTTAGAAGAGAATAAACTATATATGTTGTATATCAACACGTGACTTGTAAGGTACGGTTCTTGACCACGAGAAAAATTGTCTTCCTGAGGTTGATCGATATGAGGTGTTTAATCAACCTCACGTAGAGATGCCCGAAAAGAAGTGACAGAAATTCTTTATCTCTATTCGGCTTTCATATCGCGCATCGTGCATGATACATCTAGCCGTCTTACGTACGCTTTACACTCACGACTAGAATTCCACCACGTCATTTTCATGCAAAAATAGTGAATGTTCTGGTTGCACAAGCCGGTGCGCAGCACAAATTGATTGTGTAATGCCAGTAATACCGCTTTGTTGTGTGGGGTTTCTCCTCCCTGTTAATGCAGCCACATCAACTACATTGTTCACCAAGTTGAGCTGAGATACGAAGATAATTGCTTTGACCAAACCCATCATACTGCAATGTAATAATAATAAAAAAAACGAAGCGAAAACAACCCAGGTGGCTGAACGAGTGGTGCTTAGATGTTTTGTAACGAAGAGGGACGTACTTGCTTTATAACTGGTCGCCAATCTAACCACACTCGATTGTCGTTTGGCCGAATATTGACCACTTGGCATTCCGGGTGTATTGCGGCACTTGCCGATATAGAAGTTGTCACGTAGCGTGAACAATGTACTATGAAGCAACCACAAACGCTGCGTTTGGTGATGCGTGCCACATAATATTCAGAAGGCAGTTTCCTTTTTAAATGTGAAGCGTGTTTTAGCAAACTTCAGTTACCTTGAGCGTATCTATCTATCTATCTATCTATCTATCTATCTATCTATCTATCTATCTATCTATCTATCTATCTATCTATCTATCTGTCTGTCTGTCTGTCTGTCTGTCTGTCTGTCTGTCTGTCTGTCTGTCTGTCTGTCTGTCTGTCTATCTATCTATCTATCTATCTATCTATCTATCTATCTATCTATCTATCTATCTATCTATCTATCTATCTATCTATCTATCTATCTTTCTGTCTGTCTGTCTTTCTGTATTTATCTATCTATCTATCTATCTATCTATCTATCTATCTATCTATCTATCTATCTATCTATCTGTCTGTCTGTCTGTCTGTCTGTCTGTCTATCTATCTATCTATCTATCTATTTATCTATCTATCTATTTATCTGTCTATCTATCTATCTATCTATCTTTCTGTCTGTCTGTCTGTCTGTATTTATCTATCTATCTATCTATCTATCTATCTGTCTGTCTATCTGTCTGTCTGTCTGTCTGTCTGTCTGTCTGTCTGTCTGTCTGTCTGTCTGTCTGTCTGTCTGTCTGTCTGTCTATCTATCTATCTATCTATCTATCTATCTATCTATCTATCTATCTATCTATCTATCTATCTATCTATCTATCTATCTATCTGCCTGTCTGTCTGTCTGTCTGTCTGTCAATCAATCTATCTATCTATCTATCTATCTATCTATCTATCTATCTATCTATCTATCTATCTATCTATCCTTCTACGACTGTTAGCTCTCCTGGCCGTATAACATGACTGTATGAAAGTATAAGTGTCTAGTCATAACATGAAAATTATGATATGTATGTCATGAATGTTATCAATTTAATTTCATGGTCTCTCTGCTCTTGTGGTGGTTTCATTCATGAGACATTTTTCAAAACTGGTATGGTATGACACGACTTCATGGCGAGCACAAGTGACAGACCCTAACGTGGAAATCATGACATGCATGTCATGTAAGTCATGACTTCACACCACGCTCATTGTGCGTTCGCAGTCGTTTCGCTAGCCTCGCATATACCAAATTGCAATTACGGGAAGTGAATGAATGACGAACGTATACGACTGGTTCAAACATGATAATCATTAGATGTGCGTCATGCAAGAACATGACTGCATGCCACACCCATGATGCACACGAGCTCGTTTTGCTAGCTTCACATATAGAAAATTTGGTATCACCCCAAGAAGTTGGAGTGATGCCATGAGATGAAGCCTTGCATAACGTCATCGCACGGCCTCTTTGACTCTTGCTGTAGCGCGCGTATGCATAATACGCGTTCGCTTCATACGCCGTTGCATTGCCAGCGTTCAGCTTTTTGTTTTTCTCGCACTTAAAATAAATGACGAAAGCAGCATCAATAATGTTCCTGCTAAAACAATAAAAAGCTGCACATTTTGCTCCGGTAGAATTAACGGTGCCCATGCCATAAATTGCGGTGTCGCGCTGCTTACCTCGAGCATGGGTGAGGCCACGGTAGCCTCAACCGGATTCCGACGGGATCGAACAGCAAGACCATGCAAATGCTTAGATACAACAGCATGTTTAGAAATGCTAGGTGGCCGCAATTAATGTCGCGCTTTTTGAAACGCATACGACAGCGTCTTTCGAGTTTAGGTTGAGTTGTGCACGGGAGAAAAAAAAAAGATGATTGTTTCACTTCCACAAGTGGTATTTCTATCAGACGCATCTTAGTACCTGCTGGCAGCGTTTCTTCCTTTGTGCGAAGCTCCTTGCGCGTGCTTATAATATCGAGCACCACAAAATATCTTGGCTGCGCTCACCCGAGATGCCACCGCAGCTGTTGCATTATAATGTCTTTAGTGTAGTTGCTTACTCATCACGTTATTTAGCATATTTTTTTCTTCATAATTTTTGTGCTCAATTTCACTTGAAAAACAACTTTAGCTTAATTGCAGAAATGGCAACTGCTGTTAGATAGTGTCTACGTGAGAGATCGATCCTATAACAACTCAGCTGTCATGCTCGTATGTAAACCAGTTTAGAGAACCACCTGAAAAATAATTTTTCCCACAGCTGATTACCCCCGACCAGCATTAACATATGGATATGACGTGCGAGAGCAATCGTCGCTTCATTGAGGTAAATGATGTTTCATTATTCCTTCGGCCACGAAGCCGAGTGCGCCGTCTCCACGTGCTCCCACGTGAATGAACATAACAGTTTACGACGTGGCGGTAGATCAAGTAAGATGTTCTAGTAACTAAGGATATCCCGACTACATAATCCCTGACAACTGTTGAAATGAAATCTATCAGTGAGATTCGAGTATGCCCACGTCTCAGAATTCTAGGAACCGTTCTGTGGGTAGTAGCATATTGCTTTATTTTTCTGAATGTTATAACTGGCTGTGTATAACCGACAGATTCATATAGTTGCCCGCGTGAGAAACGGAATTCTGTCAAATGACCTGCACTCTCAACAGAGACAGACATAACTTCCATGGTAAATTGCAAGGCTGTTAGCAAATTCAAAACACCCTAATTTCAATTCTAATACTTCGACACACGTGTTTTTTCGCGAAAGCTATGTCAAGTTGTAATGAAGTTAGGCTCATTTAGCCCGAATATATTCTCAGAATTGATTTCATGAATTACGTGCACGGTGAAAACAACTAATGTGTCGCTGTTGTACATCCCCCATTTTCCAAGCAAATAATCTGTTCAGGCGGAAGTTCCGCATTCTAAGCTAGAATATTCATACTTTTTGCTGCTTAGTTAACGTTTGATGGTAATAAATACCTTAAATTTGTACCTTGTAATATCTACACCGCTATATTGAGGAGAAATCACCATTGTATCGTGAATAAGCGGGTATACGGCGGGCTCGGAAGGAAGCGACCGTCGGCATGCGTCGGCGGCGGAATAGGTGAGTCTTTACCGTGGTGTCACTTCACTGCAACTGCAGTGATGCCAGTGTTCGTTCTCAGGGCTAATTACTTGACGTGAATAAATGACGAAGGTATGTGACTGCTGCAAACATAATATTTATGAGATGCGTATCGTGTAACAACATGCGACGCTCATATTGCACTAGCGGTCGTTTTGCCAGCTTCACATATTGGTGTTACGGGTTTTCAATGCATCATGAAGGTATATGGCTGGTGCAAACATGATAATATAGACATGCGTGTCATGTAAGAACATGACAACATACCACGCTCATGATGCGCTTGCGGCCGTTTCGCTAGCTTTATATATAAAAAATTTGGTATCCCGTGACATGACTGGGCGACGAATGTAAATTACATGTCCAACCATAATAATCTTGATATGCTTGTCATGTACAACAGGACAACAAGCTACGCTTATGACGCGCTCGCGGCCGTTTCGCTAGATCAACATATACCACATTTGGTATCACGTGACGTGAATAGAGAATGTAAATGACACGTACAATCATGATGATCAATACATGGAAGTCATGAACGGCCTAATTTACATCCGCCTCGTAACGTTGTGCTGATTTTAAAGTGACATATCAACTTTTCTTATTCATGCTTCGCATATCATCGATAGGCACTGTAAGTGGGATCTGCGAATTTTTTTTCTGTAGTGCTTACATGAATTAGAAATGGCACAGTGGTTTCCTGTTGACTTTTTACTGGCTGACATCGCCGTAGAAAACAAGAAAATCCACAGTTTGACCTAAAGAATGCTAAAAATGTTCGTCAACACCACTCATCTAAGCACGAGCTCGTTCACTTCGCGCCGTTGGCACATTCCAGAAAAGAGGAAAGCGCTGGTAGCCAGTAGGGTCTACTTCGCTCGATGGAACGGCCTATATATACTTCCAAAGCAACACCGGGTGGCGCTACTGCTCTTATCATTACGGAATATCCACGGCGTGTTGTTTTCCCGTGACCCTGGCGCCCCCTCTTCTTGGCACGCGCAGAGCTCCCTGAATCGCATGTGTGGTGAGTCGCAATGCAAATGTATGTCTGCCTAGCAGTGTTCCAGGTCGAATGAGGAGCACATGCGCACCCGTGCCCTCTCCGCCGCCACTGCCCATTCGGCCTACAAAACACCTCCGGCAGCAACCTTCACCCCCCGTAAAGCCTAGTTCAACCACGCGAGCATGGCGACCAAGCTTGAGCTTCGGTTCCATGTACTGATGCCCATTGACCGTTTTGAGATGCTTCTCAAATACGGGTCAAATTCACAAGGCATCTTTGTTTGTTCTTCGTCACACAGAACATGTGTTTGTTTACTAAGTAAGCGTCCTTAAATAGCGTTGACTTATCTTTTACCTACTAAAGCTTCTTCAGCAACTGCACATCCAGGATTTCGTAACCATCGAAGCCGAATGGAAGCGACAACGGCGAGCCGAAGAAGCACCGTTGCATGCACAGCAGAGTGAGCGTGGCAATGGCCGAAACGCGCTGGTCGGTGCCGCAACCCACTTTCAGTGGGAGTTTCTCGAATTTCACATGCTTGAAATATGCTATGGAAATTGTTACTTGCAGTGGCTCAAAGACGTGCCATGTACATAGCGTTCGCCCGCTGTGTGTGAACTTTGTGGGAGTTTGTCTTGACTTTGGTTGTAACATCTGTAACCACCTGCGGCCACACGTTTCAGCTTTGCTGCTTAACCTTATGTACGGAGTGGCTCGGTGACATGGTGATATTTTTCAAAATCTATTAAATAATTTGCTCTCCTGATGGGTCTCTTCGCATGCTCGTCTGGTCATGTCTCCCTATGTAGAGAGGTGTGACGCAATTACCATGCAAGTTGTTAGTAGCGCGAGGTCCTGTCTCTTTTCTACTGTCGTGTTTTTGCGTTAAGATATATGCTTATTGATACGCGCCAACAAGCCAGTCATTGCATTGTGCTGAATTAACACAAAACTGCAAAGCACAAACTAGTTCGGTAGAGCTTTCACAAGTTCCGAGGCACGCAATACTTTGGTAGAAATAAAGTTTATCGTAAATTGCATCACATGTAGAAACCCAAGCGTTCACGTTGTATATATTACGCCACGGTAGTGTTGTGGTTGAGGTGCCCGGCTGCTGATACGAGATCCCGGCCGCGGCAGTCGCATTTGTATGAAGTCGAAATGGTAGAAGCCCATGTGCGGTGTTGTTTTCGTTATCAGTGCACGTTGAAGAACACCAGTATGTAAAGGGCTCTCGATCCCACCACTACGGCGTCACTCATGATCATATCATGGTTTTGGGACGTAAACCCCCCGTGATATCTATATACTTTATACATAAACTTGTAGATAACACTTTCCAATATTTAGACTAGCTGTATTTTCGTGATCTGCTTTTCAAAGTAAGCACACGTATGACCAAATTTTGGCAACGATGTCATTAGCGTTCATTACAACGGTAGTGCGTATTCTAATATGCGGGACAAAAAAAGTCGCCGATATGGTGCCTAAAGCAGGTATATATTAATGAAGAATGATCCCACATGCTCCTATTCCAAACTGAAACAGTTATGGTCGCTTGAATACTAATAAGGTATTCCATATGTGATCGCATGATCCTGTTCACTTGCACGCGCAGTTGGCGAGGGTTTCGGCTGAAGGGACCAAACATTCCGATTTAGGCGGTACACATTCCTTTTTGCGGGCGTGGTCTGGTTGCCCCCAACGAGGTTGCGCTATGTCTCGCTTCCGTGTACTTCGTGTGGCCTCGAACTGGAATACTGCTCGTATACGCCAGAACCGTAGACCCACGGCTACTGTGTTCAAAATGTCTGACGCTGACAGCGCAGAAATAAGCTAGATGGTAACATCCAAACATTCAAAAAAAAGAAATGACGGAAGCACAATCGTTCTTTTGCCTCGAGGCAGCACCAGCCACCAGCCTTCATAAAGACGACTACATTTTGAATCAACTTGACCGCTCGTTCTCACACCGATGCTACGTTCCGAAAACGATGTAAGAAAGATAAAATAGAGTACTGATATTGCGACTGAAGAGGTGTCGACATAGTGTTCGTGACTGCTGTGTGCCTTGGTGAGCTTAGGCAGCACGACTCGGTGTTGCCTCAGGCGGCACCTGTATACCGTACAATGGTGGTTCATCGAATTGCGTTCGAAGCTGGTTTTTCTAACTATTTGGTTACACATCTCAATGCGTGAAAAAATACAGTTATGTTCGATATGGACATCTTGACAGGCACCATGTACATGAAAAGTCCTTTACTTTTTCGCTTACTGGGATTTTGCTTGTAGTTTGGTGCCTATACACAATTTCAAACGTGGGCTTATATTTATTTATTTATTTGTTTATTCATACAAATAGATAAATAAATAAACACAAGCTACTACATAAAAATTGTGTGAGAGGAGATTACATATGTAGAGGTGTAATTACTGTCGTGGCAACTTTCAACTGTCAATCATCACTTGAGCACCCGGTGTCCCAATTGCTGTTTCAATAGAATACAAAAGGCCGGCTGGATACCAATATCTACACAAATTGGGAGGGAAAGAGAGGGCTTCCCTGATATAGCAACAAGTCTGCTATTCTCAAAAGAAAGATAGAGAATATTCTTGCCACAGTATTGTCACTGAAAGTGAGCGACATCACGGACGTCGCCAGCGATAATCTTGCAGACAGACCTAGGACGCTAGTGAAGGAGCCCTCTACAGTCCATGTGCTTACAAGCTGTCCAGCGTGGTAGGCATTCGACCATGAGGGCACATCAACGAAAAACGCAGCCATAGTTAACCCTTCGCTCTGACGCATCACGCCATCTTTCGATCTCTGTGTTGTGCCTTCTATTTTCGTTACATTGCACGCTAAAGAATTTCCAACTTTGTTTAAGCAGTTTTTTTGTTATTCTACGTCCTCTTATGCAAAATTTCCGCTCCCTGTCGGAAGTTTGACGATGCTACTGATTCAGCGCTATGTTGAGGGCTTGTGTCGGAATTCTATCGCTGTAGCTGCGATAGCTTCTTGCATTTATCTTTTTTGATTATGAGCAATAGGGCCACAAAAATTTCACACAAGTTTGTAACATCCAATGCAATGTACAGGCATTTTTTAGTTATTACGTTGACAGCTTTAAGCGTGAACAACGGCATCACATTGAGAAGACCGTTCAAGTTAGTCACCGAGTCACACGTAAACGCTCTTTATCGCTGAGAATGAAGCTGTGTACGAGCGTAGACAAATGGTTTATATCTTTTCAGTGTTGCGAATAAAGCCGTGTTAGCTATCTGTGCATCGTTCCTGTAATTCATAAGATGGTCGGAAAGAGGATTCAGCGCGCGTCAAGGCTAGGCTAAGGAACGATCGAAAGAAAGTGTGGTTTCTCAATTTATATGCATTTCGCAAGATACAGCCTACGTCAACCTGATGAATTGCTCATATAATTTTAAATACCATGTTGTCTTCTTTTCATATTTGAGAAACTAAAAAAATCTCTTCCGCATAGGCGAAGCAATGAACACGATAGCAACAAACTGGAAAGTCACACGCCGAATGGCAGCAGATTAAAACGTGCCCTACGTTTCTTACGCAAAAATGACGCACGAAACGTATTCATCGGTACACATGAATGCTAATGGCGTTTTAGTTGTTATTTCGCTGTGTATGAAAAGCGTGCCCTTTTCGCAAATGGAGACTGTGTAATGATTGCAGTGACCTTCGTGGCCGGTAACTACAACAGAAACGTTCTAGTGAAAGCCCCACACCAGCCAAGACGTACGATCATCTCCACCGCGAGATCGCGTGAGCGAGCATCCACCTTCTCCACTTTGAGGGGCAAAATGCGGGTGGGAGATGAGAACGCGTGCCGCCACGCCCTTATTGCGCCATCTTGCTGGTATAGCTGAAAACGCGATAGTTCCCTCCCCCCCATGACGCGCGCTCATTGCGCCATCTTGTTGGTAATGCTGAAGACACGGTAGTTGCACCCCGTGATGCCCATCACCAGCGGTAAGTGGCAGATATAATAGCTCGCCGTTTGAGCGTTGAAGGACGAGCTCCTTGGTGGATCAGTGGTTAACGCCTCGCACTCACGTTTGAGAGGTTGGATTCCGTGCGCTTGAGTCTTTGTCATGATTTAACGCGATAGTGTTAGAGAGCTCGTGTCGCAGAAATTCCGCCGTCAGCGTCGGCACCGTTGGTTGTGAGCAAAAATTGTCTGTGGGCGAAAAATTGAGAAAGAAGCAAATAAAATAAAGAATAAAACTTTTGGTCCCATTCAGTTCCAGTGAGTATCTAACCCAGGTCTTCCACGTGGCAAGGAGGTATCTTACCACAAAGCTACCATGTTAATTACAGCTGCATCAGAAAAAAACACTACATAAATTTCATGTTGGAGAAATAGTCTCCTTAGCGCATTTTGTTCGACAGGTATTATGACGAAAACGAGTCCATTCGACGATTTGTAGGCAGCTTTGGGAGGCCATAAAACTTCGTCGAAAAAGGCCGGGATAGTGCAGCCATCGCTGCTAAAAACACACAGGAACTGTACTGTCTAGAATATACTGGCCAGTATATTCTAGAAAGTACACAGGAACTTTCAAACAGCTTTAAAAATGGACAACTATGTCCATGTAGCAGAAACATATCATGCCTTTCCAGAGGCGTTAATCAAGCAAACAGCAAACGCACGATAATGTGCTGCCACCTGTGAGACATTGTGAGAGTTTTTATGGCCTCTCAGATGGCAAACGCACGGCGTAAATCTTGGCGGGCATGCGAATCTTGCTTTAGATCAAAAACATGTATGTTCCATGCGAGCACGCGCGTGTGTGTGTCTGTGTACTATCTGTCAGACATTGTGAAAAACATGTCTCGACTACAGCAGAGCGCCATTTCAACAGAGGAAAGTGGCCACACTGCACAGTCACTGCATTACTATTATTACGCCGCGCTTGCGCTTGCGCGCGCGGGCGCGCGCGCGCGTGTGTGTGTGTGTGTGTGTGTGTGTGTGTGTGTGTGTGTGTGTGTAACATAACGTAATAATAGAAATGCACTTAGTGGTTAAAGCGCGCCCTAGGAGCCGGATTTCGCTATCACGTTCACCTCTTAAGGCGAAGCTTAAGGGTCCCCTATTTTTTTTTACTTTCTTGCGTTTCATATCTATCGATACGTATACATATACGATGAGTGACGGCGACACCGGCGGCAAAAAGCAGCGGAGAATGTCGACACAATTGTGTAACAAAAAGATTTTACCGCTTTAGTTATCAATGCATGATAGTATTAGTTACCGCATGTATAAAACGTTAAAAAAGTTTACGCATCTCAAGCACGTAAAAGGGAATATGCACTGTGTCAGCTGTTGCAAGACGTATGTGTTGATTAGCTAGTATTTTATGCAATATGCTTCCGACATGTGATTGCAAATATCACGATACGCCAATATTTTTCGCGTTCATGCCGTCTCTTTTAGGGCAATAGCATTTATTCACCTACAGCTCGTTGCAGCAATGCAGTTTTGCGTCACTGACTGAACTCTTGCAAAACTACTTCAGCGCATAATGAATGGTAGCGATATTATGATCTGATGTAACACCGTACTCTAAACAGCATTTTCTTCGGTCTCATATGAGAAGTCCAACACACTTGAAGTATTTAACATTTCGTAATACACAGGGGCGGTTTTAGGATTTTGCTGAAGGGTGATCAGCTTTTCGCAGCACCTAATATGGGCTGTTCTTTGAGTATAAACTTCAAAAAAGATAGTAAATTAAGGTGTTCAGGACATGCGGGCCGCGCGTCTGTATTCGGCAGTGATGGAATACGAAGTTCTTGAAAAATACGCATAGTAAAGCACTCACACAAGGCATACACCAAACGCTACCTTGCTAGACCTTAAAATTGAAAACAAACGACAAATAACACACTCCAGTGAAGTCGGTCTATTCGCTGAAAAACCTGTCACGGGCACTAGTAAATGCCTAACTTGACATTGTTATTTCACCAACTAATGTCAACATTGGCGCAAGCATGCGCGATTATAGCCACGATGCAGCTTTGAACCTCGTACACGAAGTCAGTTTGTGCCTGCAGGCACACAAGGCACACAAGGCGCAGAAACTGTCTTGTTCTGACATGGCACGGAAGAGGGCTGGTACGAGGAGTGCCGTTGCCGTCACTAACACACGCATCTGTTAAGAACGGTGAACCTAAATACGGTGGCAGTCGCAAGCAGTTCCCGAAATAACGGAATGGTCTGCTGCTTCTCGTCGGTCGCGAGGAAATATAATAACAGGGAGGTTACTTTGCTACAACTCGTTTTGCAGCATCCCCATATCCTCAATCTCATTTGAGCAACACGCCACACAAAAATATGTCGGCATTTCCACTCCAATAAGAGGCCACATGTTGAATCGTACGCTCCTTGTGTGCACATGCCGAGAGCGCCTATATATTCTTTAACTTGACGGCAATCTTCCTAACAAACGCTACAGATAGCACCAGATTTTGCATGAAGTCTCTATGGACAACCTCGCTGTTCAGATTTTTCGCATAGTGCGTTGCATTATCTACCCAAACTAGAGTTATAGCTTCGCCTGCGATTATGTTGCCGAGTCAAGATGAAGCATGTCGTCGCCTCCACTCTTAGTGAGGCTGACAATATCCTTAATGCATGCGGACGCATGCAGTCAATGTACGTGCACTGTGTCACCGGAATAACGATTCCCACAGTTTATGTGCCATCTTAATGGGCTGCAGAGATCCAGATCGGCAAAATATGTCGTCAGAATTCGTACGAACTGAGCTTAATTGTTCCCTACGTTACGCTGCTATCCCACGTTACACCCTGAAAGAGTTCCGCAAAATATCATCAAACTTCTAACGAATTAATAAAAATAGCAAGGCCAGCTGTCATATAATTGCTGATTTTTGTGCACGTAACAGAGTGTCAACAATTTATCACAAGATCAACAGGGAAGACAACAGGCAGAATGCACGAAACAATAAAAAAACTAACGCAGCTTTGCAATAGAGGTGCAAACCCTGAAGTAAGAGCGGATCTGGGCAGCTTCCTTTATTTTTGTTTTTCTCTTTTTCTAACTTCTCTCTTTCTTCCCTTCTCTCTCATCCGTCTGGTCTTTTTATCTTCTTTCTCTGTTTATTCATATTTATTTACTTCTGTCTTTATGCATTTCTCTTTCTCACTCTGTCTGTACTTCTGTCACTTTCAGGCAATTTTTATCTCTCACTCGCGTTTTCTCTTCACTTGTATTTCTTTCTCTTTCTTGAATTATCTCACTATCTGGCTCTTTTCTTTTCTTCTTCTCTATTGCCTTCTTTTTATTTTATTGCTACGCTTTACCCTTGGCTTTTTTCCAAACTCTGATTGCCAACCAAACGACGCCACACGGCGAGCGCACACTGAGTTGTTTCTTCAACTTGTTTCTTCCTTATGTATCTTTTTTTTCTTCATCTCTTTGATTATCGCATGCCTCCCCACTCTTGTGACTCCCCCTGTCCTTCACATCTCCTCCTTACGTCATTCTTTATTTCCCCGTCACCCTCACATCCTCACCCTACTACTCTTTTTATCCCTCTGTTAACTGTACTGAATATCAGAGACTGTACTCGATTCAAAACTCGCCACGGTGATCTAGTGGCTAAGGTACTCGGCTGCTGACCTGCCGGTCACGAGATCAAATCCCGGCTGCGGAGGCCGCATTTTCGGTGGAGGCGCAGATTCTGTAGGCCCGTGTGCTCAGGTTTGGGTGCACGTTAAGGAACTCCAGGTGGTCGAAATTTCCAGAGCTCTCCTCTATAACGTCTCCGAATCATACGGTGGTTTTTAGACTTTCAACAACACATATCAATCAATGCACTAGATTCCAGGATTCAAAGTCACAAACTGCATTTCAAGAGTAGGCAACGTACCCCAGTGAAGGGAAGACAGAAAGTTAGGTGGGCAGATGAGATTAGGAAGTTTGCGGGTATAAAGCGGCAGCGACAAGCACAGAACCGAGTTGCCTGGTGGAAGATGGGAGAGGCCTCTGTCCTGCAGTTGGCGTAGTCAAGCTGGTGATGATGATGATGATGATGATGATGAGTATAGAAAGCTATGCGGCAATGTTTTATCCTCTGCCATCTTCTATTTCTCCTTCTCAGCCTAAAGTGTCTTCTCAACATTTCTTCTCTTTCGCGCCCACTTGCTATATCATACTATGCACTGCTTGCTAAATGCTAGGAGCTGCTTGGCACATACCCGTTTTGTGGTGAATACTCGTTTTTTTTGGTTCATGGAGCACGCCTGTCTGTTAATAGCTGCGCTGTTAACAGACACCAGTAAGTTCACTAAATGTTAACATGGTGTTTATTAAACCACCCTGTCATGTGGTCGATGCTACATCAGTCAGATTGGTCGATTTATCAGTGGCCATTTCACAAAGAACAAGAAAATTTGATGAAGAGCTATTTGGGGCGATTGGCACCAAACTGCACGCTGCTCTCTGTGCAGGCATGGAAGACTCCGAGATTTAATGGCCAAACAGGTGCGCGTGAAATTTTCGTAGTCTTTTGCACGGCAAAAAAAATTGACATGTGCGTAAGCTTTTCTTCAAAATTGCCAGTGAGAAAAAAAATCGCTCACATTGAAACACAGCCAAAGGCGACTGTGAGGGCTGACATGACTCGCCGTATTTTTATTGCGGCATATCCTCTTTGCTTTTATGTAAAAAGCCGTTTCAAAAGGAAACTGTATATATTACCACTTTGCGTGAAAAGTCTATTGTGTTGAAACTCAGCTCTTCCTCGATTTCAGGCTATTTGTCCCTTACCTCACACTCTTTTTCAATTTTTTTTTAAATGGGAGCAACTCCTCATAGTTCTCGTTAACATATGATCAATGTGAAGATAAAAAACACATCAGTCTTGTTTGAATGTTATTGTTTAAGGTTAATTACCAGGTCATGTGCAATTTCTCAAGGTCTCCGAATGTCCTTCTCTCTCCAGCATAACCATCAGCAGGATTATATAGAATGTGGCGGGGATTTGTCGACTTAAAATTATATCACTGAAAAAATGGTTGTTCGAGTGATGTAAGAAGCTTGTAACGCAAGATGCAAACTTTTGTTGAGGTACACGACACTATCGTTTTGAGCCTGACGACGAATAGCTTGTAATTTGCACAAGCAGTCGTTTGAACTGCTGTTAAAGTGGCAGAGGGGCTCCTTCACATACTCGGTAGTGCCAAGTGGGCCCCACCTTTATTCGCACGAGGAATATTTACGAACTCAACCGCTAGCTCCTTTTCTTTTCGCATGACATCTCGTACAAATGTTCTCTTTATGTCCACTTTAAAGAGCCGATACAATACAAAAAATCTGATAGGAAATGCAAGTACAAAACATAATCATACGTCCGTAAGTGTGGCGTAAGTGTGGGTGTGGCGGACCAGGCCTCGCCATGCTGCCTAATAAGCCGTTCCTCTGCGTTATGCAGGTCCTACTGGCGCAGTTGGCCGCTCTTCAGTCGGTCGGGATTCAGCCGGACGGGACTCAATTCGATGCACGTGCGGATCCAACAGTCCTACTGGCGCAGTTGGCCGCTCTTCAGTCGGTCGGGATTCAGCCGGACGGGACTCAATTCGATGCACGCGCGGATCCAACAGTACGATTTGCACCGCATCATCAGTGCTTCTGGCCTCACGTTATCAACCCGCCATACCACGTGACTCCTTCAGACGCCTTTATAAGAGCCATGCCGCATCGCTTCAACTTCAGTGGGTGTGGCGGACCAGGCCTCGCCATGCTGCCTAATAAGCCGTTCCTCTGCGTTATGCAGGTCCTACTGGCGCAGTTGGCCGCTCTTCAGTCGGTCGGGATTCAGCCGGACGGGACTCAATTCGATGCACGTGCGGATCCAACAGTCCTACTGGCGCAGTTGGCCGCTCTTCAGTCGGTCGGGATTCAGCCGGACGGGACTCAATTCGATGCACGCGCGGATCCAACAGTACGATTTGCACCGCATCATCAGTGCTTCTGGCCTCACGTTATCAACCCGCCATACCACGTGACTCCTTCAGACGCCTTTATAAGAGCCATGCCGCATCGCTTCAACTTCAGTGGGTGTGGCGGACCAGGCCTCGCCATGCTGCCTAATAAGCCGTTCCTCTGCGTTATGCAGGTTAGTGTTTATTATAGCTCTATCAAAAGTGACTATCGTGGCCTCCTGGTCCTGCCATGCCCACGCCAGTGTCTTGAAATTTTATGCAATGTTTTTTGTGCATGCAAACTTTTGTTATGTGGGGATGTTGAGTTGAACCCTGGGCCGAGCACTGAAGCCTTATTGACTAAACTGCTAGAAGGCCAAAATAAGTTGGTCACAGAGATGGCTACTTTGAGGGATCAGCAGTCCAACATGGAAAAAATGATTTCAGACCTTAACAAGCGTTTTCTCGAATTTGGAATGCATATCGATCGAATAGATGGCCTAGAACAGGCGGTCAAATCGCTACAAGCGAAGGTAGCTGACATTGATGATAGGAGCAGGCGTTCAAACCTGGTTTTGTTTGGCATTCAGGAGGGCAGCACTGAAACTGAGACAACTCTTCGCGCTGAGGTGATTGACAACCTTTTTTGGGACAAGCTAAACGTAAGATGCAGCTCTGTTGCAAGAATCCACCGCATTGGAAAGCCGGGTAAAATGAGGCCAGTAATTGTATCCTTTCAAAATTATAACGAAAAGCAGGAAGTTCTTAAAAATGCACGAAAGTTAAAGGGAACAAAAATTTCCATTCAGAATGACTATTCGGTGGATACTCTAAGGAAACGCAAGCTTTTATGGCAAAGTGCCAAAGAGGAAAAAAAACAGGGCAAGAAAGTGATTCTTCTGCATGATAAACTGCGAATAGATAACGAACTATACGTATGGGATGATGTCACACATTCGAGGGTACAACTGGTTACTCGGCGAAAAGTTTCCTCCAGGGATTGACAGATACCTTCTCGCCTTGAGGAACTGCGCCTCTTAAATATCAATGCGCGTAGCATTGTGAACAAAAGTGATAATCTTGAAGCTTTAATCTTGGGATACAGCCCTCATGTTGTTGTGATCACTGAAACTTGGCTCCGAAGTGAAGTTCACGACAACAGTATATTTCCGCCTTCGTACCAAGTATTTCGTCGAGATAGAAGTTCAAAAGGAGGTGGCGTTGCCGTCCTGATTAAACAAAACATTTCAGCAGCACTTTCAAAACAAATCAATAACCATGAAACTATTACCTTGAAATTGTCATGCTGGGGCTTTTCCTTAGTACTAGTAGCCATTTATCGCCGTCCCGATGCTCCACCGGAGTTTTTGCAGGATTTATGTGATCACGTCTTGGGTTTTAGACAACAAAAAATAATTATTGCTGGTGATTTCAACCTTCCTGGTGTAAATTGGGAGAACCCGTTTGCTTCTAATGAACCCAGTGCCCATGTTCACAGTGTACTGGACTTATTGATGTGCTGTAATTTGGAACAGGTGGTTAGACAACCTACTCGTGTTCAGGGTAGTTCCTCTTCTATATTAGATCTTGTTTTTTTGAGCCGATGCATGACCGACTTTTCTGTGACAATTGAACCTGGTCTTTCAGACCACTATATGGTGAAGTGCGTATGCCACTTCTTGACAAAGAAAAGTGCTCCTTCTAAAACTGTCGCAGTCAAAGATTACCTTCATGCAGCGGATGAAAGCGTCTTAGACTTTCTTGACATAAACTTGAGCAATTTTGGTGGGTCTGATGTTTCTGAGCTATGGGAGACATTTAAAAGGTTATGTCTATACTGTATAGATCATTTTGTGCCAAATAAAATGAAAAGGATCGCGAAAAAAAATCCGTGGATCACCCGTGACATCTTGCATCAAAAAAGGAAACTAAAACGATTACGACGTCACCGCGCATCTCAGACAACTATTCACACAAACCAGACACTTTTAAACCAGTCTATCCGATGTGCTAAGCAATTTTATTTTCAACACACTCTACCAGACTTCATACGGACGGCTCCTGATAAATTCTGGTCGCAATTATCTCGCAAGAAAGAAGGTACTCTTCAAATAATTCACAATGATACAATCGTTGCAGATGAAACAAGCATAGCGACACATTTCAATGAGTACTTTCAAAGCGTTTTCCAAAAAGATTGCGACAGCGCACGGGCTTCTGCTACCTCTCCTTATCTCGACGCAGACATCGTGTCCCTATCTGGTGTTGTATCTATGCTTCTGAATTTAAAGACTAAAGCTTCGCCTGGTCCCGATAACATTCACAACGCGTTTCTGCGTCGATACGCTGAGATGGTTGCTAAATTCCTTGTGATCATTTTCCGCGCCTCCCTGTCTTCTTCTTCTGTTCCGATAGATTGGAAAATAGCGCGAATTGTACCAATATTCAAATCAGGAGATAAATTATTGATTACAAATTATCGCCCTATATCTATTACTTGTTCTTGTTGTAAGCTTCTCGAGCACGTCATAGCTAATTACATCACTAATTTTCTTAATGAGAACAATATATTAACCCCATTTCAACATGGGTTCAGAAAAGGTTTGTCCACTGTTACTCAACTGGTCACAGTCATACATACTTTCGCATCTGTTCTTGATAAATCCGGGCAAATTGATGTTATTTTCTTAGACTTTAGGAAGGCTTTTGATTTAGTTCCCCACAATAAACTGATTTTCAAACTTAAAAATATTGGCCTTCCAGAGTTTATTGTAAATTGGGTATCCGCGTACTTGTCAAATCGAACACAATTTGTTGATATAAATGGTCACTGTTCATCCAAACTTCAGGTTACATCAGGTGTTCCTCAGGGAAGTGTTTTAGGGCCCCTACTTTTTTTAATCTATATAAATGATATTGTTGAAGTTGTACCTGAATATGTCGGAATAAGGCTATTTGCCGATGATTGCGTGCTGTACAAGGAAATAGTTACCATGAATGATCAACAGCTTTTAAATACCTGCCTTGATAACGTTTACCAGTGGTGTAAGCAATGGGATATGAAGCTAAACTCAGACAAAACAGTGTACATGAACATCACTAGAAAGAAAAACTTCTCTTCTTTTCCATATGCGCTACAAACTCACGTACTCAAGGAGGTCAGTGTGTATAAGTACCTTGGCGTAACGATAACCAAAAATCTAAGTTGGAATATGCATGTATCGAACATTTGCGCATCCGCCTTCCGTAAGCTATGCTTTCTCAAGTACAAACTTCGTTTTGCCCCGTCATCAGTGAAGCTGTTTGCCTATAATACCATCATTAGACCTACTCTCGAGTATGCGTGCGTCATTTGGGACCCATACACTAAAAAAAACATTCATGCCATAGAAATGATTCAACGTAAATGCATCAGGTTTATATTTTCTAAGTACCGCATGACAGACTCCCCTACAGCTATCATGAAAGAAAATAATATACAAGAACTCCAACTTCGTCGCAAAATTCTGAGATTAAAATTTCTTTTTCAGTTAAAACACAAACATTTCGCACTAGATGCCTCTACGTTTATACAACCACTGACGTCACGAGAAACTAGAAATCGCCATGCTGCGTCAATAACACCATTCCAGACACGTACTAACACATTTAAGTTCTCTTTTTTTCCTAGGACCATTGTAGACTGGAACGCCCTGCCGTTTGAGTCGTTACAGAACATTGAACACTTTGATTTTATCACTTCATAACGTTAAGCCCCAAAATGCTCCTATCGCTGCGCCATATGTTTATTGCGAATATGTATTGGTGTGTATAGTTTTGTGTAAATATACTTAATTTGGTCACGAATTGTTACCAATTTATGTGGTGAAAATTGCTGTTGAATATTAATTATCATGCGTACTTTTATTAATTTTGTGTGCCTTGACTGCTGATTGCTTGTGATTTTTTTACAAGTGCTCATTTCCACTCCTGCATGGGCTCTGAAGTGAGCCTGCAGTATTCTGTAAATAAATAAATAAATAAATAAAGTGGCACCTTGTAATCACCCTGCCTCTGCACTATGTGTATAGGCATCAACAAAGAACGAGTGTATATAAATAAACGGATACGTAGAGCCTTATTTTGTTTATCTAGAGCTTGATGCGAAACCCGGCTTCACCGAATACAAGTTGATGGTCGGGAAATGCCTCACATAATGAAATTTGCATGCTTCAGTAATTATACGTACACACATATGAACAGTAATGATGTGTGAAACGACGAACAAAACGGGTGGCGGAAAGCTGAAAATAGTTGTACGATGCCTTCCTAATCTTTCGCAGCACCGCTGATGACTGGCCTTGTGGTAACAAAGAATGATGGTAATATGTGTTGTTTAAAGTCCCACTTTCATATCAAAGGTATTTATTACGCCAGAGAACAACAACGCCACCGCTCACGCGAACAATCTATGGACGTCAGGACCTACAATATCAAGTACTCCAACTATTAAACATTGTGAGGAATGACCTCGACCTTTCCGCACCCCGTTTCAAACAATATGTGAAACGATTTCTGTTACATTTTACGATAACCTATCAATAACATTTTATACACCCTTAATACATGTTTTTTCACACTGATATTTAATACAGCTTCAAGATTCACAATTTATTGAATTGAGGTACATAATCTTCAACTGTCGAAAATTATGTTTTTTTGTGTTTTTTTTTGTAAGATGTTTTGCATGATATGTTCCTCTTCATGAAGGGTTTACAGAGTATTTCTTGATTTATATTATGTGTATTTATTGCATCGTTTCATGAAGTGTTTGTAAACGGTTTTCTTGTCTGGAGGTACTTGTATGATGTAAAACTGTGTTGCTCTGTTGGCATTTAGTTATGTCCATGCTGATGCTTTATTGTTGTACATGCATCAAAACCATGTGTATGCATGACGAATGCGCAAAGAAGTAAGAACCTCAGCCAGGCCTCTTGACCTTCGTCGCTTGCTCCTCATTTCGTTAAACCAAGAGAAATAATGAAACAACTATAAACACTATACCATTTTGAGAGACGCTGTAGTGGAGGGTTCCAGAAATTTCGACCACCTAGGGTTCTTTAACATGCACCCGAATCTGAGCACACGGGCCTACAGCATTCTCACCTCCATCGAAAATGCAACCACCGAAATCGGGCTTTAATTCTGCGACATGTGGGTCAGCATTCGAGTGCCTTAGCGACGAGCCGCTGTGGCGGGACCTTTTGGTAATAACTGGAACAGCTGAACAAAGGAAAGTACTGAACGAAATCAAGGCTCATGACAAAAAAACAAGAAAACTGAATATAAGCTACTGATGTTGCTAGCAGCGGTGCATGATGAGAAGAAAGCGATGCTTGCCTCATTCGGTGTCGAACATGCATCTTTGCAGCATGCACAAAAACCAGGAGAGAGAGGGAGCGTAATTAAAAAAATCAATGCGCACAAAGCCAGTTGGTATTGAGGCAATTGAAAAAAAAAATATCACAGCATATCCACGGAGTAAATGATGATGAGTGGGGCGAAGCATCCGTCGGCCTAACCGTGCTTCCATCCATCCGTT